>JAEBUS010000062.1:0-299157 GCA_023014475.1 Amanita pallidorosea
AGTTAGCATGGCATGTGATACATATCGTAGGGTGACAAGCACAGCCGGTGTGATCGCAATGTCCACTGCTGGCAGTGACATCATTTTGCAATCAAAAGTTCACCCTGATCAAGTTCAAGAAAAGTTGATCACATGGTGAATATGTGAGAATAACAATCAAGTTTGCGCTTCAAGTATCTCAGAGGGATAACTGGAGGCTGAGCAAAAGTTTCGAAGAGGAAAATACGAGATAATACCAAGTTGTACTCAAAGTCATAAGGGATAACTAGCTGACGAACAATCACAGAGAAAATGCGAGAAAATCTTAAATAATCTCATGTCCCACTACCGGATTAGTTTTTCATTTTTGCAGCTGGTGTATCTTTGTGGGTTTAGCAACTGACAAGTGAGAAGAAATCACTAGTTGAAAGGAGAAGGGAATATTATCAGAGTCTGATTCTCAGTGTGCCACTCAGTTGTTTAGACTGCCATCTTTGCAGGGTTATGGTGGAAATGGAACTTTGCCCGTTCATATCAGTGTATTGTGCGGTCATTTGACCGGTTAAGGAAAGTCAATGTTCCGTCACAGCGTGGTCATGGACTTGACTTGACTGTGACTGACCGCAAAACACAGCCATCGGTCAGGGTAGTCGGTCCTACCCGGGCCAATATCTGGTCCTCTGGGTGCTTGCATTGTCACAACTCACACGGTAGTATGTAGTCCCACATAATATACATACAATACATTCACTAAACCATCAATATATCCCCTGTGTCCTCGTCTTACATCAACATCAACATCAAGTTCACCTTCGGCATCAAAATCCAGCATCTCGTACAGCTGCAGCTCTTTCATCAAAGCTGAGATTTGATGATTTTCAGAGCATGTGGACCCAGTGAGAACGGCCAATCGGAAGAGGGATTTGATGGGATTGGGCCGAATCGTTGATTGTCTGACAGGCTGCAATCTGTGTATCATCATCAACTAACTGTGATTGTTGTCCACCATAGATCGGAATGAGTCCATCAATCGAGAATGGGATGAGCTACCATTGGATGCCTCTGATCCCTCCGGAACCATTTGCCTCGGGGGATCAACAGGTTGTTGTGGAGGTCAGAGATGCTGTGCAGATGGGAGCAGACTCGGATACTAGTAGTGTGCTGGCAGTGGTGGAGTGGCAGCAATTTTCTGCATTGTGCGGGACCTGAACACTCGTTATAAGTCTTTCTTTGGCTGTTTATTGTGCATGTTCATCACGGATATGCATCTTCAGTTACCGCAAGGACAACCATATTATTTTGTTCCAGGCGGTTCCGTAATTTAGTCAATATATTACAGGTTCTCGGCCAACGAAGCCAAAACTCATCTAGAGGACCACAGGATTGTGGTTTTTGGACTGTTCAAACATATGATCAGAGATGGTCTATCCTAGGCTGGTATTGTGATTGGTACCTCTCTGTATTGCCGCTACTTGGGGGCTATCCCGCAAGATGCTTGAGATCACTGAATTGACAGTAACCACGTAGGTAATTGTTGATTTGTGGGTGGAATTCAGGTGGAGGATCCTTCTCTGTAAATGCGTCGCCAAAGACGGCTCAAGCATGGAATGAATTCAGGTTTATCAGAAATGGAGTGGGCGCAAACGGTGATGCTTTGGTAGAATGGTTGAGAAAACACGGCAATGAAGATCTCCTTGATCTGCAGTTGCCCAGCGTGCCTCAATACTCTCAATAATGGCCGTGCAGCCTCTGTATCTTCTCGGTCAGTCATAGACTGATATTGCATTATGAGGTGCCGAATTCATGAGTACCTGATCAAGGGCAGAATGATGCCTGTGTGATGTTAGTTGCAATTGAAAGTGGCTCGAGATGACGTTTCATGCTGAAACAATGAATCAAATCAAGAATGGGTTAATTGTATATACAACAAACCATGCAAGAGCATGCCAGAATAGTGGGTCTTTTATAATTTTTACCATTGACATGCTTTTTGCTTTGCTTTTGCATCGCCTGTCACCACAGTCTTATCTTCATCCCTGAACTGCATAGCATTGTTGGCGATAACACTTTCCAGTGCTTGACAGAGCTCAAGGAGGCGGTGATAGGCCATATAATGTGCTGTCCATCGTGTGAGGACAGCTCGTATTACTGCTAAGGGAGCCAAGTTTGTGGCAGCCCGTGCTTTGCGGGCATAGCAAGAACAAGTGTCTTGCTGCGTAACCATGTAATGAGTTGTGTCGCCTTGTCGCAATATCCCAAAACATCTGCACTACTAGACTTAAGTACTTCCCAACTACAAGGTTGATCTAATTTGAATCATTTGAGTAGCAAGTGTCAACTGATGATTTAAAAACGCACCTGATGGGAATAACAATCAAGTCTACAAGCCACAGGTGTTTCTGTCCATAATCCGATGCACTTTCCAGCATTCCCCTGAAGCATCAAGTTAACAATAGCTGCTAACTTGGCTCCCCATGTCCTTCTACTTCCTTCATGACATCTTCGAGATGCTCTAGGAGTTTTTCAGCTGTCTTGCACTCATCTGCACATCATCAACTTTCACAGTATATATCTAAGAGATTACTCAGGTTAGAAGTCAATATCAGATGACTTGATAGGATACACTTACTTTCCCATGACTATCTAGACATTTTTCGCAGTAAATTTTGTGCTTTCCACTCGAGGACCGCACCAGCATAGCCTTCTGCCAGACCCTGCCAACTCCACCAGACTTGAAAATTGGGTGGTCTTGATAGTGATCCCACCACCACGATCAAGTCTTGCGCCAGCTTTTGGCATGAATCGACAACGACAAATGATACAACTGTCACAGGCATGTGTGAAGATCAGCTGATCAGCGTGTGCCTCAGATTGTTAAAGCACAGCACTGCTAATCCCATGCATATGCCATTCATCGAGGATAGATTAGGAAGCCCGTATATTATGTACAGGCGACTCAGCCACAGTCAAGCATTGGTAGCAGTCATTGACGGTCATTGACTTAGTTATGGTCAGTGACCGTGACTGTTTGTTTCGGCATGACTGTCCAACACTGGTTCTATGTCCTTATCTAAGCCATTATGCATAAGCAATGAGAGTCTCATGACGCGTTGCAACTGGTAGATGGACTGAAATCAGTGTTGGACAGTCATGACCAAAACCAAACAGTCACGGTCACTGACCATAACTAAGTCAATGACCGGTCAATGACTGCTACCACTTGCTTGACTGTGGTGAAGTCGCTGTACATAATATACGGGCTTCCTAATCTATTCCTCGATGAATGGCATATGCATGGGATTAGCAGTGCTGTGCTTTAACAATCTGAGGCACACGCTGATCAGCTGATCTTCACACATGCCTGTGACAGTTGTATCATTTGTCGTTGTCGATTCATGCCAAAAGCTGGCAGCAAGACTTGATCGTGGTGGTGGGATCACTATCAAGACCACCCCATTTTCAAGTCTGGTGGAGTTGGCCAGGGTCTGGCAGAAGGCTATGCTGGTGCGGTCTCGAGTGGAAAGCACAAATTTACTGCGAAAAATGTCTAGATAGTCATGGAAAAGTAAGTGTATCCTATCAAGTCATCTGATATTGACTTTCTAACCTGAGTAATCTCTTAGATATATACTGTGAAAGTTGATGTGTCAGATGAGTGCAAGACAGCTGAAAAACTCCTAGAGCATCTCGAAGATGTCATGAAGGAAGTAGAAGGGACATGGGGAGCCAAGTTAGCAGCTATTGTTACTGATGCTTCAGGGGAATGCTGGAAAGTGCATCGGATTATCAGACAGAAACACCTGTGGCTTGTAGTACTTGATTGTTATTCCCATCAGGTGCGTTTTTAAATCATCAGTTGACACTTGCTACTCAAATGATTCAAATTAGATCAACCTTGTAGTTGGGAAGTACTTTAGTCTAGTAGTGCAGATGTTTTGGATATTGCGACAAGGCGACACAACTCATTACATGGTTATGCAGCAAGACACTTGTTCTTGCTATGCTCCGCAAAGCACGGGCTGCCACAAACTTGGCTCCCTTAGCAGTAATACGAGCTGTCCTCACACGATGGACAGCACATTATATGCCTATCACCGCCTCCTTGAGCTCTGTCAAGCACTGGAAAGTGTTATCGCCAACAATGCTATGCAGTTCAGGGATGAAGATAAGACTGTGGTGACAGCGATGCAAAAGCAAAGCAAAAAGCATGTCAAATGGTAAAATTATAAAAGACCACTATTCTGGCATGCTCTTGCATGGTTTGTTGTATATACAATTAACCCATTCTTGATTTGATTCATTGTTTCAGCATGAAACGTCATCTCGAGCCACTTGCAATTGCAACTAACATCACACAGGCATCATTCTGCCACCTTGATCAGGTACTCATGACATTCGGCCACCTCATAATGCAATATCAGTCTATGACTGACCGAGAAGATACAGAGGGCTGCACGGCCATTATTGAGAGTATTGAGGCACGCTGGGCAACTGCCAGATCAACATCAGCAAACTTGGGGGCTCTCTGCAGAGGCCTCTGCAGCACTGTGGAGGTACCACAGAGCCCACAGGACCTGGAGATAAGGTATATGTTCTGTGCAGTACTGCCACGTCTGTGGGAATCTGCTGGCAGTCTGTGGCAGTCCAAGTAAATAACTGTTCCAACAAGCCACAGAGCCCCACAGAGTCCCACAGAGTCCCACAGTCCCACAGAGTCTAGAGAAAAGGTATATGTTCTGTGCAGTACTGCCACAGTCTGCAGGCAGTCTGTGGCAGTCCAAGTAAATAACTGTTCCAACAAGCCACAGAGCCCACAGAGCCCCACAGAGCCCCACAGAACCCCACAGAGTCCCACAGAGCCTAGAGAAAAGGTATATGTCTGTGCAGTACTGCCACAGTCTGCAGGCAGTCTGTGGCAATCCAAGTAAAAAACTGTGCCAATAAGGCACAGAGCACCACAGAGTCCCACAGAGTCTTTGTTACAGATGATGCCCTTGTCGTGGTTTGTTCTAAGTCAACAGTGACAAGCAGAGTCTCGGTCTGCTCCCAGTCACTGGACAAAGAGTCTAGATGCTAAGTCAAACGATGACGAAGGTCTTGAGAACGATGAAGAACAAGAGCGTTGAGTTCAAGCGAGGTTGAGAGCAAAACTCGTCTAAGTTGGAACTGAGGTTACTCTAGGATACATGAGGTTTATATACATTTGGGGAACAAAGGAAACCGTGAAAAGGGATGAGGCTGTAGCTACTTGAGAAAGGAAATATGAAAGTAACTACGAAAGGAGATAGCGTCCAGGCTGTACACTGCGCAGTAACGATGGATATGAAACAGTCCACTAAAACACGGAGACAAAACGAAAAAAGAACTGTAACATTACCCCCTTCGTATGCGAGAAGTCGCTGACTTCTACCATGAGTTCGTCCAGCTGTGGTCTTGCCGGGATTCCAGCCAACTGATAATATTGCCGATGTCCTTGTCAGCAGTCTCCACTCACCACTGTAAACTCTGAACTGCTCGCTGTAACTGTTTTGCTTGAGCGAGCATCGTGTCCCGTTTCTCATAAGTAAGGGTGTGTGGGTCAGTAGTGAGGGTGAGGGCGGTGATAAAATCAAGTGGCTCAGAGAATAAGTTGAAGTAGGTGATCAGGGTGGCAAGGTTGTCGCTGACGTTGTCAAGCATGGTGTTGCAAGGACGGGTGATGGTGGGTGGAGCGGGTACAATGGGAATGGTAATGGTATCAACCAATTCTGCTGGGTGCTCGTGTAGCTCGGGGAGGTTGGTGAATTCGAAGTTGTCTATGGTGATGGTGGTGTTGACAAATACCTCGAGGGGGAGGTCTTGGGCAGTGGCGAGGAAGGGCGAGAGGACGGTGACGGGTTCAACGTAACAATGGCACATGCTGTGACCAGGAGGGCAAAGGCAAAGGCGACGAGGTAGGCGATGGTGGTGAAGAAAGCAGGCATGATGTGACAAATAGTTGGGGAATCCGATGCGCTCCAAAGCATCCTTTTATGTTCAATTGAACACTTTGTCATCATAATTGACAGTCAGGAGCTCTTCTTCCAAAAATTGGTAAGATGACGCGGGCGCTCTGATGGTGGGAACGTATTCAAGTTCTCCATCGGATTCTTCTGATTCGCTTAATTCATTTCTGGTGACGGTGGAAACCTTGTTCTCATGCTCAGGGTCTGTGATAGGGTCATTGCCTTGTGCGATGGCTTGTTCCGGTGCGTCAGGAATAACAGGATCATCAACGAACATGTTCAGAAAGTCCAGGCTATCCATTGCATCGTCGAAATTGGCTTGTGCATTTGGGACATGCCGATCAGCAACCCAGCAGTATATTTCGATTTCTTTGCCAGCGCTTTTTAGATTCTGGATAAAGGCGTATTTTCCAGGATCTTCTCTTTGAAGGGCCATCTCAGCGTACACCTCATATCTGTGATTAAAAGGTATGTTGGATGATGGAAGATATGATCTGGCTTCAGGATAATATGGTAATTCCTCAGGATCAAATGTAAAGTCCATGTATTTTGGGAGATAATGAAGGCAAGCGTTGAATGGGAATTCTACGTGTCCTTGTGGATGTGCTAGGTGTCCGGTGGTTAGTCTTGAGGCTCTGGGTGCAGTCTGTCGAACTGCTCGTGTCTGAGTGATTTTGGAGAATTGTGGTAATCCTAGTGGAGAGGTCGGAGGGCGATAGATAGGAATTTTGATTCGTCCTCAAAATTTCTCATAGAGTTTTGGAGAATACCGTCCTCGAGTAGAACAGTATTTCTTCGTATATCAAATGTTTTGTTTAAGGATTCGGCAATTACAATAGCAAGACATGGATATTTTACAACTGTCTTCTTTGTTTATATGCTTGCAAGATATCCGCAGCATTGCCTAGATTTCGTTCTGGTTCCCAGGAATTGTCATTCAGACCGTAGTTTTTCCATTTAACCAATACTGATATCCTGCTCCACGCTTTTGGTGTGCAAGGACCGCTTCAACTTCAAACTCCTCTTGTCCATTTACGAGATCAGGGGGCTGTGTAATTTGGTCCGTGCGTTTCGGTCTCCTTATATGGCATAAGGAGTGATGTGTGAAAAACTGGGTGAATGCGCCATTGCTTCGGAAGTTTGAGCCTATACGTCACTGGTCCTAAGACTTGTTCAATGGAGAAGGGTCCTTCTCGTTTCGGTGCTAACTTCCTGGATTGGTATGGAATATTGAGGTTTCTGTTTTTGAGCCAAACTTTGTCTCCTATTTCGAATTTGATTGACTTATCCCTAATTCGTCTAGCCACCATTTGTCTGGCTAGCTCATGCGCAGCAAGCGCCTCTTCTCTAGCTTTTTGTAGCAACTGTAGCTGTTCTTCTGCTGCTGGTGCCATCATTTTCTGCGCCGCAGTAGAGTAGTGCAACCGGGTTTGTTCCATACATGAGCTGGAAAGGCGATGCTTTAAACCGAATCATGATGTCAATTGTTATGGGCAAATTCGGCTATTGGTAGTAATTGTTTCCAAATATGGGCTTTGTTTGCACAAAATATTCGAAGATAGACTTCTAATTCTTGATTAACTCGTTCTGTTTTCCCATCAGTTTGCGGATGGTAGGCGGTGCTCATTCTATGATCGATTCCTAGCGTCTTTTGGATTTCCTGGAAGACTTTGCTGAGAATTGTGGTCTGATCTGAGATAAGTACGTCAGGTAGACCAAAGCATTTGAATATTTCGGAAATATAAAGGTCTGCCATTCCTAATGTGTCAATGGTTTTCTTGCAAGAGTAAGAATTACCCCTTTGTAAGACCATGGTCCACCGTGACCAAATCGAGTCAAACCCATCAGAAATAGTGAGATCAGTGATAAAATCCAGGGAACTTGTTTGAAACGGTCGAGTCGCCTTAGATCTAATTGGTAGGGGCCGGGGTATTGGGGTGTGTGTTCACCTTCATTTGCTGACACGTAGCGCAGCCTGTAATCCACTCCTTGACTGTTTATACGTTCCTGGCCACCAGTAATCTCGTTGTAACAATTCCAACATTTTCAAGCGCCCAGGATGTCCGGAAGTAGGTGATTTGTGAACTGTTTTGATAATACTGGTGCGGAGTGTTCCAAGATCAGGGATATATGCTCTGTCAATGTATCAAATGATTCCGTCAACGAATGCCCAATCCTGTAATTTGGATTAATAGGCGGAGTGCATTGCATTTCTATAACTTCAATGATGGTTTTTCAAAGCTATCAAGCAATGTGGCGTCTCAAATCTTCTGAGCAAGATCTGTAGCAATAAGGCGAATAAACTTGTTATTGGGTAACATGATAACATTGTCCTGAGTGTCATCATCTTTCATATGATCAGGATGGCGGATATGCATCCGCTTCAAACATTTTCGTTCCTGGTACGTGCTCAATTTTCAGATCAAATTCCGATAGCATCATAGACCATTGAGCTTGTTGAGGTGTTAATTGTTGCGGAGTTCTATAGAACGAAAGGTTTTTGTGATCACAATGGACTATGATGGGATGCGGTGATCCTAGCAGCAAATGTCGCCATGCTTGTAATCCTTTAATGATAGCCAGTAGTTCTCGGTCATAGATTTGGTAATTCTGTTCCATTGTGGTCAAGGCGTGTGATATGAAGCCGCAAGGATGGAGGGATCCGGAGGCGTCAGCTTGTTTCAACACTGCTCCAGTGGCTTTATTGGAGGCGTCCGTTTGTAGAATAAATGGTCTTGTGGGTCTTGTGTTAGGATCGCAATCCTAGCCCCTCAATTTCGGTTTACTCTACAGCCATCGGGGATGACTTCTATACATGTTATAACAGGCCTGGGGCCTTACGGGACACTATGGGATACCAATGGTTGAGTCAGCGCATGGGAGCGCTCACCAAGAGGCAAGACGATGGTTGGAGAAACCATCCAATACTATATACGGAAGGACAGCCGGACTAGGAAGGTGGATCGCCACCTTGATGGCATCACACTCGCATCAGTGCATCAGGAGGATCAGCGCATCAAGCCATCACACATCAGACGAAGGCGCAAGACAGCGCGCATGTCTATAAAGGATCACGATGGGACGCACAATGCCTCAAGGCATTGCTCCTTATGGTCAGGGTCTAGAGCAGTCCAGAAGAGGTCTATGAGTGGAGTCAGAGCGGCCCGCGCCCATATGCGCTAATATGACTCTAACACTGCTAAGGCAGCTGTGGTAGACAGGGGTTTTGTGTGAGCTAGTTGAAGTGTCCCGACATTGCCAACCAGAGGGATGCGTAAAAACGCGTGCGGAGCGAAATGCGATCGGATGATCTCCTCACAGTCAAGCATGTGGTAGCAGTCATTGACCGGTCATTGACTTAGTTATTGGTCAGTGACCGTGACTGTTTGGTTTCGGTCATGACTGTCCAACACTGATTTCAGTCCCTCTACCAGTTGGCAAGCTGGCGGTCATGACGAGACTCTCATTGGCTGTTAATGCATAATGGCTTAGATAAATGGACCATATGAACCAGTGTTGGACAGTCATGGCCGAAACCAAACAGTCACGGTCACTGACCATAACTAAGTCAATGACCGGTCAATGACTGCTACCACATGCTTGACTGTGGCTGAGTCACTGTACATAATATACGGGCTTCCTAATCTATTCCTCGATGAATGGCATATGCATGGGATTAGCAGTGCTGTGCTTTAACAATCTGAGGCACACGCTGATCAGCTGATCACACATGCCTGTGACAGTTGTATCATTTGTCGTTGTCGATTCATGCCAAAAGCTGGCAGCAAGACTTGATCGTGGTGTGGGATCACTATCAAGACCACCCAATTTTCAAGTCTGGTGGAGTTGGCCAGGGTCTGGCAGAAGGCTATGCTGGTGCGGTCTCGAGTGGAAAGCACAAAATTTACTGCGAAAAATGTCTAGATAGTCATGGGAAAAGTAAGTGTATCCTATCAAGTCATCTGATATTGACTTTCTAACCTGAGTAATCTCTTAGATATATACTGTGAAAGTTGATGATGTGTCAGATGAGCGCAAGACAGCTGAAAAACTCCTAGAGCATCTCGAAGATGTCATGAAGGAAGTAGAAGGGACATGGGGAGCCAAGTTAGCAGCTATTGTTACTGATGCTTCAGGGGAATGCTGGAAAGTGCATCGGATTATTGGACAGAAACACCCGTGGCTTGTAGTACTTGATTGTTATTCCCATCAGGTGCGTTTTTAAATCATCAGTTGACACTTGCTACTCAAATGATTCAAATTAGATCAACCTTGTAGTTGGGAAGTACTTTAAGTCTAGTAGTGCAGATGTTTTGGGATATTGCGACAAGGCGACACAACTCATTACATGGTTACAGCAGCAAGACACTTGTTCTTGCTATGCTCCGCAAAGCACGGGCTGCCGCAAACTTGGCTCCCTTAGCAGTAATACGAGCTGTCCTCACACGATGGACAGCACATTATATGGCCTATCACCGCCTCCTTGAGCTCCGTCAAGCACTGGAAAGTGTTATCGCCAACAATGCTATGCAGTTCAGGGATGAAGATAAGACTGTGGTGACAGGCGATGCAAAAGCAAAGCAAAAAGCATGTCAAATGGTAAAAATTATAAAAGACCCACTATTCTGGCATGCTCTTGCATGGTTTGTTGTATATACAATTAACCCATTCTTGATTTGATTCATTGTTTCAGCATGAAATGTCATCTCGAGCCACTTTCAATTGCAACTAACATCACACAGGCATCATTCTGCCGCCTTGATCAGGTACTCATGACATTCGGCCACCTCATAATGCAATATCAGTCTATGACTGACGAGAAGATACAGAGGGCTGCACGGCCATTATTGAGAGTATTGAGGCACGCTGGGCAACTGCAGATCAAGAGATCTTCATTGCCGCTGTTATTCTCAACCCATTCTACCAAAGCACACCGTTTGCGCCACTCCAATTCCTGACTAACACTGGAATTCATTCCATGCTTGAGCGTCTTTGGCGACGCATTTACGAGAAGGATCCTCCACCTGAATTCCACCCACAAATCACAGATTACCTACGTGGTACTGGTCAATTCAGTGATCTCAAGTCATCTTGCGGGATAGCCCAAGTAGCGGCAAACAGAGAGGTACCAATCACATACCAGCCTGAGGATAGACCATCTCTGATCATATGTTGACAGTCCAAAACCCCCAATCCTGTGGTCCTCTATGATGAGTTTTGCTTCGTTGGCCGAGAACCTGTAATATATTGACTAAATTACGGAACCGCCCTGGAACAAATAATATGGTTGTCCTTGCGGAACTGAAGATGCATATCCGTGATGAACATGCACATAAACAGACAAAGAAAAGACTTAAACGAGTGTTCCAGGTCCGCACAGATGCAGAAATTGCTGCCACTGCCACCACTGCCAGCACACTACTAGTATCCGAGTCTGCTCCCATCTGCACAGCATCTCTGACTCCACACCAACCTGTTGATCCCCCCGAGGCAATGGTTCCGGAGGGATCAGAGGCATCCAATGGTAGCTCATCCCATTCTCGATTGATGGACTCATTCCGATCTATGGTGGAACAACAATCACAGTTAGTTGATGATGATGACACAGATTGCATGCCTGTCAGACAATCAACGATCGGCCCAATACCCATCAAATCCCTCTTCGATTTTGGCCGTTCTCACTGGGTCCACATGCATCTGAAATCATCAATCTGCAGCTTTGATGAAGAGCTGCAGCTGTACGAGATGCTGGATTTGGATGCCGAAGGTGAACTTGATGTTGATGTTGATGTAGACAGGACACAGGGGATATATTGATGGGTTAGTGAATGTATTGTATGTATATTATGTGGGCTACATACTACCGTGTTTGAGTTGTGACAATGCAGCACCCAGAGGACCAGATGATTGGCCCGGGTAGGACCGACTACCCTGAACCGATGGCTGTGTTGCGGTCAAGTCACAGTCAAGTCAAGTCATGACCACGCTGTGACGGAACATTGACTTTCCTTAACGGTCAATGACCGGCACAACACTGATATGAACGGGCAAAGTTCCATTTCCACCATAACCTGCAAAGATGGCAGTCTAAACACTGAGTGGCAACATCTGAGAATCAGACTCCTGATAATATTCCTCCTTTCAACCTAGTGATTTCTTCTCACTTGTCAGTTGCATAAACCCACAAAGATACACAGCGCAAAACTGAAAACTATCCCGGTAGTGGGACATGAGATTATTTAAGATTTTCTCGCATTTCTCTGTGATTGTTCGTCAGCTAGTTATCCCTTTAGTGACATTTGAGTACAACTTGGTATTATCTCGTATTTTCCTCTTCGAAAAACTTTTGCTCAGCCTCCAGTTATCCCTCCTGAGATACTTGAGCGCAACTTGATGTTATTCTCACATTATCCCATGTGATCAACTTTTGCTTGACTTGATCAGTGAACTTTTGATGCAAAATGATGTCACTGGCCAGCAGTGGACATTGCGATCACACCGGCTGTGCTTGTCACCACGATATGTATCGCATGCCATGCTACTGGGCCAAGTGCTCAAAGACACCCCAGGGCTTCGTATATAACACCAAAAAAGTCATTGGACAGCATGAGAAGAAGTACAGCATACTTGGAGAAGTTCTAGCCCAGGAATTTCCACATCATCTGACTCGTCAAGAGTCTACTATCAATCTAGCTCATTCTCGACAACATATTCGACGTTCTAAGCCACCAACCACCTCTATCTTGTCCCCATCCAAAAGCGTCAACCTGAATAACACTAGTTATGACACATTCCATGAGTTTGGCCTAGACAACGACTACAATCACTACAATCCACACCTGTCATCATCCGATTCTGATACCGAGCCAATATTGAGGTCTGACCTAGGTCATGAAGAGCCCCACTGCAATGACGAGGATTTTACACCAGTGACAATGGTCCCTGAGCCAGATCAAGGAGTACTCCATGACATGGTGTCCGCTAGGGGCCGTAGTGGCTCTATTATCACAATTCCAGCTATGCGAGAGGAGCCCTACATATGGATGACTTATCTGCAAGCTGTCATGGGCAATGTATTCGGAAAGCTCACTTGGCAACTAGCAACAGAGCAGCTGAACAATATGCTGAACATTCTTCAAGTTGCGCAACATCATCTTCCATTGTTCCCAGCTCCTGTCCGAACGCTTCAGAGTGCACATAGACGGCTTGGAGTAGACCCAGATGTCCACATCATTCAGTATGCAATCTGTCCGTCATGCTGGAAGCATTACACTCCGGAATTGTTGACATGACTACAAACACCTGCTTGTTGTGAGAGGAACTGCACGGGGGTTATATACACAACAAGTTTGGAAGGAAAGCGCTCGCCAAATCTCATTCATCCCCAGGTTTCCGTCATTGGAACACTACGCCGGATGTTTATGAGACCTGGCTTTGCATTGCTTGTGGAACAAAAACCAGAGAACCAACCTGGGCACAACAAAGATGAGTCGTTTGTCATGAATGATATCTGTGATGGCGATATGTGGTATCGGTCAACAACTAATTCAATGCGTGAGTGCGGGAATATGACAGGGACTATTAGAGACATGCCAATACCCGGTCGAGAGATGAAACATCTATATACCCACCACTTTGGTATACAATTGACATTGAATACAGACTGGTGCGTGTTTCGCCCATGGTCCAAACAACTGCCTAACATATATCATAAGGTTCGGCATTGTTTCTGGACGGCCACATTCAACAGGCCCAGTTTACCTCTCAATCAATAATCTTCCACGCAATCAGCGCTTCCTACAAGTAAATGTCATTTGCGCTTGCATCATGCCAGGTCCAAAGGAGCCAAACACAGTGCAACTAAATAATGCGCTTGAGCCAATGGTCCAGGAGCTAATACGTCTTAAAAATGGTGCGTATGTCAAAACTATGAATAGTAGCACCATGATTGGCTGAATATAACCTTAGGGATAAAGATGGACGTCTATGGACAATTACAACAAGAAACTGTGTATGCTGATGTTTTATGTGACAATTGTGATACACCTGCAGCACACAAATTCAACGGAACTGCCGCTCATTCCCATGACTTCCATCCTTGTTCAGACTGCACCACTACAATTGTCCATGTCCAGACAATAACTGGTTATGATGATAGTGCGTAAATTCTATGTTTTGTCAATAAGATAAGTATTATATTTTCTTTTTCCAGGTGTGCAGATGAAAGATGATTTCACTATGCTCAAGCATGTGTCTATTTCCAAGACAGCTCCAAGCCTCAGGCAGAAGAATATCCTTCGGGATCATGGGGTTTGGTGGGCTGCTTTCAATGTTCTCTCAGACTGGCTTCCATCATCAAAGTTGGCACGCGACTTCATGCACAACATTTACCTTGGTCTCGTCCACCATCTATTCATGGAGGTCATATTCAAGGGGTATATGCTATCTGGGAGCGGCGGGTCCAATTCACAGAGGCAGCGCTTTGAGAAGATTGTGAATTCTGTTCGTTGGCCAAGCCATGTTACAAGACTGCCAAGAAATGTACGTACAAATAAGTTCTATTATCAGTCTTTCTATCTGTATGGATCTTCCCATAGCTTGGTGAAAATCAATCACTGAAGAAAGCAGATGAATGGCGGCAGCTACTGACCATTGCGCCCATCATTCTTTGGTGGTCCTGGAAAGACGATTCAGATCAAATACTCGCAGGTTCATCACCAATCCCAGCTAATGCTAAAAGACAACCAAATCATTCACGCGAGTACCGCAAACTCTACAGTGCAATTTTGTCTCTTTGTGCTGGTACACATATCCTTGCATCTCGGTCTATTTCTATGGCACAGGCACGGATTGGGCAAGACTTCCTCACCCAATACTCTCGCTCACTTCTCCGACTGAATGTTCCCCTTGTTATCAATCACCACCTCTCAACGCACTACATCAAATTTATCAAGCTTTTTGGACCAGTATATAATTGGTGGCTATTTCCCTTTGAGCGCTTCAACGGGATGCTTGAGAAAGTCAAGCATAATGGTCACGATGGTGGCCGAATGGAACTGACACTTATGCAGCAGTGGGTGATGACACATTTGATCTATGAATATCTGCTTGCATTGCCTGACAATTGTCATCACCTGGAGCGTGCTTGTGTCGATAATATCATTTGCCGAGAAGGGTCAACGGACCGTGGAAGTATGATGAGCGAATTGGCTGCGCATCATTTCAGGGCAACTCGGACTGATGGCTTGGTCCTCCCTGCTCATGTCGGAAAACCCATTGACACCATGGATATTCTTCTGAATGGTACTGCGTACAGACTGCTGCTGCAATATTTGCAAGGAATATGGCCAGACCTCAACTTGATTGCGGATACCTCTCCACATCCAGGAATGCTCTTCGACAGGCGAAAATCTTCCACTTCTTTGTCATTTATTCAAAAGGATGGTATACGATATGGATCTTCCCAGAATAAGCAAAGCTGCACTGATTCATTTGCTTTCATATCTGATGGCTCAGCAACGCGTATCCCTGTGAAAATCATATCTATCTTGAACATCAAAATCAGCGATAAGCCAGGGCATCTATGTGCTATTGTGAAGAGGCTGTACTCGGATATCAATCTACCAGAATTTCCTTGGGACTTATAGTACGTGTTTTCAATGACAAAGATTGTCGCTGATGGAATTGGCCACTTGGTGAAAGTTGTGGTATTCTTGGCATACATGTCAGCTATGCCGAATCATTCCATGATGCAGAAGTCATCCCTGTTACACAATTTGACGCACCCCTGGCGCTTATCCCTGTCCATTCAGACACTATCAATAAAGATCTTTGGATCACAGTCTCACTTGACCATGTAATTGTCATATTCTCATTGAACATTACATACTGACATGCAATTTACAGACTGGCAATGAGCCAGATGATATGTTTGACGATTGTGAAGACCTTGGAACCACTTAGTAGCTCAGTCCAAGTCCCAACGATTCTTGAGAAGCTTTGTGATGATCCTCGTGGTTGGAACTCTCTGATGGGTCTGAGTGGTCGTCCTGTACTTGCTGTTTGCTTGAGCTGGCTACTGTCTTCAATGTCTTCTGTTTCTTAGCTTTCCGCTTGTGTTCCTTGACAGCGCGTTTCTTTGCAACAATATCACCTGGGTCGCAATCATCCCCCCATGCTATCCCACTTATAACAATCCTCAATTCATCGCCATCATACTTCTGATTCTTCTCCTCAGCCAGCCAATTGTTGTCAATCATCCAACAGCGTGCTCTGTGTTCTACCTCCATAACTCTCTTAGGTGGCACATCCTGTGGTGATCCACAAACACGCTTGCTATATCCGCTTTTTGGCTCAGGGTCTGGAATGGCATCAATAGTTGAATACAGTTCAATCAGCTGCATACATCTGTCAGCAACGCTTGCAGGTTTTGTCATGTGAATGAACATACTTCTTGACTTCGGTATAATGGTGCATGCAAGACAAAGTTCCCCGTCTTAATATCTTCTGGACCATACTCGTCTTCATCATCCGACATCAACTGATATACAAAAGCAGGATCGTATCTGGGATCAAGCCATTTTGAGTTTTGGTGAGTTTAGCACGTTTTCGCAGCCGAGCTTTCAATTTCTGCCAGGAATGTTGATCAAGTTGAATTCAATATTCACAGCTGAATGGTACGCACACCTCGGGCTCGGCTTGCTAGTGTTGATGCCTTTACTTTACACAATTGAGCCTCCCGCCTGAGGTGCTTAGGAATAGAGTGAGGATGTTCCTCATCAGGCTCGTCGCATGGATCTTCAACCAGGCCTGGTGGAAAATAAATGCTGATTCAGTGAGTTTAAATACCCATCTTCTCGTAACTTCTTCTGCAAGCTCATAAACTTGTCAACGACCTCTTTTCCAGATCTACCTCACTAACTGCAACCAGAGCGTGGGCAGCTGCAGGCAATAGCTGCGACCCTTTTCGACGAAGATAGCCCACTAACATATGGATGGAATAGAAGTTGTCGTCGTGTGAAGAATCTTGATCCCAGCGGAAGCGTAAGACCTTGTCCTGGTACCAGTGATAAGCGGCCATGCTGCCATTTCAGGTGTTAATCCCTCAGGATACCACGGAAGCTTGTCAGATGCAAACTTGCGGATGTCAAGGTGACGGAGAAAAGCCTCGCGAACTACAGCCTGCGCGCAGGACATTAGAATAAGGATCATATTGGCACTAATATAATATACGCACCTTCAGGTTGACATCGGAATAAGCTGCCTGACTCTCCTCAATGCGCCTCTTCTCCTCAGTTGACAAGATCCCCTGGCCTTCACGTGCTTCCTCCTCTGAGTCATTATCTCTCTGTGCATCTTCAAGCTTTCCTAGGCGCTCGTAAAGAATTTTCAAGAGTTCATTAACTTTGCCTTGGTCGCTCTGCAGTCGCTTAATCTTGTCATGTGCTTTGGCGCAGTGTTCCTTCATTTTTTCATATTTTTCTTTGATCTTCACAATGTCGTTTTCATGCGTGTCCCAACATACCCGGAATTCTTCATACAGCTCTTCAAGATGATCAATCTGTTCCCCGTGTTTCTCAACCTTCAAGATCAATGCAGCGCCCTTTGGGTTCGGTTTCGGCCCATTCCCCCCTTCACCCAGCATCTGGAAGGCTAGTAACGAATAGCAAAGGGACCGGGCAGTTGGCGTGCACTGAATATATGCGTTGACTTGAGGGCTCAAGTGTAAATAGATATATATAATTAATTGAACCAATATTTGCGGCGCCTGAGCGCGCACGCGCGTCGAAAATTCCCAGAATGTATATTGCCATATATATCCCCCCTGCAGACGTCCGAGCAAATGTTCATTTGCTCTCAAGTTGTGCATCATGATAAACCCATTTACAATTCATTGATTATCTAGGAGAAGTTGGAAATTCACGTCTCATCTGCTGACGAGAAAACGTGCAGTGGGACATAGGCGGAATGGGAGAAAAATTTGAGTTTCTCACGCGTCGCACATTGGGCGAGTTTTGCGCTGTGATACAAGCCCTTAGGCCTTAATCTTAAATCACATTATACAAGCTAAGGAAACGGTTCTACTGGTCAATAATGTCGGGTGTGTTGGGAGACGATCGTTTGCTGGATATGTCCCTTGCTGAGCTAATGAAGGTCGACTAGAGATGAAGACGACGAATAGCTGTAGACCTGATTACTTGCAGGTTATAGGTCGCATTCTGCGTATGGTAACAATCTGTCTAGGGCTTAAATATCTGGATTCATTAAGCTTAGAAGCCATCATTCCTGTCTGCGCACCCGTTTCTGCACAAAGTTCCTGACAACAAGGAAGTCCTTATACACCACGGATACCTCTTTATACTTTCCGGAAAAGAACAAAATGACGCCAAGGAGTGACGCTCCGCAGAATATGAGCGGATAAACCCAGTGCTCGAACGCGAGAAAACTTGATCCGAATACAGCAATAACGAAAAAGACGGTGCCATCGAGATGAAGATGCTCGCACAGCACGAGTGTGTCGTCAAAGTACTCGACTGGGTGCCATTCTTTTACGTAGGGATCGCTGCACAGGACGGCGCCTCGGCCGGATATGATGATGCTGCCTGCGTGGAAAGCAATGGCAAGGAAGGAGAACAGCAATGCGATGTCATATGGGATGCCGTTGCCCAGCTCTTTGATGCCTAACGCGTGTCGGGTATTCAAGATGCCGGTGATAAGGGAAGCATGTGCGACGATGAGGGTGCAGGCAAACGTTGACTGATGAAAAGTTTCGCGTTTGGCCACAAGTCTTGATCGTGACGTATCAAAACGGTTACGTACCAGTGCAACTTTGACGTTGAATTGGTGCACTAATGATTTGTATCTTTCCGCGTCGATGCTGCTCTTTTCGACTACATTCATTCGATCAGTGCCGCCTTGTGTTTCGCGAGAACCTTGTGGCTCACCATCGGCTTTGGCAGAGATCATCGAAGCCGTGCCGAATGAGAGACTCCTGTTTGTAGGAGGAATATCCGTTTTCATGGGATCTAAAGCAAGGTATGAACCCTGGGCGACCTTAACACCTCTGTGATACTGACCTTGGGTCTCTTCATTGGTAGAGGGTATAGTTGCTTCTGCTTTCGGTTCATCAATCTCATCTTCACGCCCCATACTCGGCTTGGATAATAGAGAGGCGGAAGAGCCATTCCCAGCATGCGCTTCTTGATTCAATGTAGCTGTCTCGGTGGAGGATATACTTTGCGGGCCAGGCATGATGAGAATTGGGTATAACACATTATTCTTGGAGATTGTCCTTTATAGATATTCCATGAACATTTCACGAGGTATCCACGAGTACCCGATACCTCAAAAGGCATTTTCTGTGAATACAAACGCCTGCCACTGTGATCCACAGCTCTTGATCGTGATCCATCATGGACAACGTGATCCCATATTGGCTCCAGTCCGGGCTTTGAGGGAATAGATAGGGAATGCATGAGGAACTTGTTTCATTCCCGTCTCCAGCGCTTTCCAAGCATGAAAATAAGTTTGGCGCACAACGCCGTCACGCGTCTACAGTAAATGGGCGGCTGCAAACCAGTACACGGGACACGAGGTCCATCTGAGTGTTTACTTTCTCACTTTTAAAAGGACAAAAAACGTTCACCATGACCAACAGCGAGGATAAAATATGTGCTTGTAATTATCTACTAGGTCTTGCGGGACCTTCGCGCCTTTCCCCCGAGCGTCCAGATCAGCGCCTTGACCCTCACCGCATTCCTATACATGATCGAGACCTTCCTAAACTTGCCCGTCAGTAAGGCGATGCCCGCGAGCGCCGCCACGCCGCAAAACACGGCAGGGTAGATGATCGAGTTGAACATGACGAAGCTCATCTCGAGCATCGAGACGCCAAAGACGAGGGTGCCATGGAGGTAGAGCTGCTCACACGTGGCAAGGGCGCGGTGAAAATAGGCGAGCGTGTGCTCTTTGATCAGGGTGTGGTTTGAGCAGAGCGCAGCGGCCCGCCCGGAGATGAGGATGTTGAAGATGTGTAGGGACAAGGCGAACAGGGAGAGCAGAGCGCCGACGTTGAAGAGGCGTTGGGCGTATGCGCCTTCGATCTGGAGGGATTTGCCGAGGCCGACGTAGGCAACGATGAGAGTGGCGGTAAATGTGGACTATCATGCGTATTATTATTGAAACTCTTTTGGTTATGGGGAATAGGACGACATACGATGAGGAGTTGCATGTTGAATTGTTGCAACAGTATTCCGTACGTTTTCTCTTCGATATGAATGTGCTCATTTTTGGTTTCTGTGATCCAGACTCGTCAATATTAAAGCGCTCGCTGTCGAGGGAAACCAGCGTTTACCTTGGCCTTGTGGAAACTTGGAGTCGAGTCGTGCTTGGAGTACACGCACGTTTTGAACATATTATCAAAGAAATCGTCGAGATGTTTCAGGTGCGTATGCACATGGGACTGAGCGGCCTCTTCGGTAATGGTATCAGCACCTGATGCTGCTGCGGACTAACATTCAGCCCCACCCTCTAACGGAACACAGCAGGACACGAACCTGACAACCTGGCTTTTCCTGTCCTTGTCTCCACGGAGAGCCTTGATCTCTTGAATATGAGAGGTCAGCAAGGTCCCCAACTTGGATTCTATCGACTCGAGCTTGCGATAGATATCGGCATCGTCCGTGGATGTATCTTGAACGCCAGCCTCGACATCCTCATCCACTCGGTCGTCAGCTGCGCGAGAAAACAAGCCAAGCACCATATCTGGTCTGCGTCAAAAGCTTGGATGGAGTGCACGCACAGGCTATCAAGTATTAAATATCAGAACTTAGAGAAGCAACTGCGGGATCTGGAAGGGATGAATGAACGAGTGTCAAGTTGGGCACGAGTCTTACGCGTGTACGGTGAATGGTCGATGTCAAGGCCGATTACGATAGTGAATACAACCGCGTGTGGCCTCATCGATCAGGCCTCAGGCCTTGGACGCTCCGTGCATCTTTTGGAGAGAATCGACGACGAGGGCGATGGCCGTCTTGACCTCGTCCACCTCATCCTCGTTCACCCTGTCCACCAACCAGCCGAGCTTGTCCGGATGCCAACGCAGGAAGGAGCTGCGGATCCTCGCTTTCGGCGTCACAGAGCACCCACGCACGCTCAGCGGCGACAGGAGGAAGTCCTCCACCCGCTCGGGCGTCAAATCGGCAAGCACGAGCTGCCTGCACCGGTGATGAGCCGGACGGCGAGGGAGACACCGCGCAGGGTCCAAAGCCATCGTCATCCTCAATCCCTTCAACCCCTTCAACCCCTCCCCCTCCCCTTCCCCTTCCCCATCCTCGCAAACACACACCGGCCACGGCACGTCCCCAAACCCGACCCCACCCCCCACCTTCTTTGAGTCTGGGGCACGACAGCGCTCGACAAGCGCCCGCCACCGGTCCTCGTACGCATCCCACCGCCTCCGGACGCGCTCCTCCCATGCCTGACGCTCGACTTCTGCACGGACACGCTTCGTGCGCGCGTCGTCTACGCGCCCGTACGCGTCGCGCAACACGCCCCCGCGGGCGACCCACTCTTCTTCCCCGCGCTCGGCTTCTGCTTGTTCCAGCTCCCGGGCGCGGCGGGTACGCGGTCGTGGTTGAGTTTGAGGTGGTGGTGGTGGTGGTGGTGGTGATGGCGGTGGTGGTGGTTGAGTTTGAGGTGGTGTTGGTGGTGTTGAGCCCAATGTTGAGACGAGGACAGGTGGAAACCCGCCCTGAAAGGCAAAGTAGCCCAGGCCGGTCATTTGGAAGGGAACAACACGAGGTGATTTTTAAATAAGTAAATCGCAAAAAATTAAATACACGCGTCGGCAAGAATAAATAATAAAAAATGAAAATGAAAGCAGCAAGATAATAAAAATCAGGGATTGCGCACTTTGAGCGTACGCGTTCTCGTCGGAGGAGCGGTCGGGATCAATACCGTCCCCATTGACTTGGTGTTCGCCCCCGCACTCGTGCCTGAACTAGCTCTTGGACTTGCACTGGGACTCTGCCCAAACGGGTTCGTAAACGCCGGCTCGGGCCTAATATCCATGGTTTCCGAGTCGTCCCAATACCGTCTGTTGACGTTGTTCCCGGCCGACCGCGTCCCAGTAAGATGGGAGCTAGAGCTAGAGTTGGGAATGATCTGCCCGCCGCGAGGCCGGAGCAATGAAATGTCCAACACGTCAATCGAGATGCGTCTCTTGATCGGTTCGCTCGCCCTCGCGTCCTTTTTCTTATTCTTTTTGCGTTCCCTCTCCCTCTCCCTCTCCCTCTCGCGTTCCTTCTCCTTCTCGCGCTCCTTGTCCTTCTCGCGCTCCTTGTCCTTCTCGCGTTCCTTGTCCTTGTCTCCAATGACAAACAAAAACGGCGAGCTCGCCTTGGCAGCTTGATAATCAAACTGATAGGACCACGGCTGCCCCCGCCTCTTTCCCTTTCTCCCGTGGCTGCTCTTGGTGGTGCCGCGGGGAGTGAGCGGACTCAAGCCGTCGTCGTCGTCGTCGTCCAAATCGAGCCCGACCTCGACCGAGGTCCGCTTGGCATATCGGATGGGAGAGAGACTCGACAAGGGCGAGGTGGGGGAGATGGGCGAGATGGGCGAGATGGGCGACAAGAGTGGCGCAGGATCAGCCGGTTGAGAGACCAATCTTTGTGGTTGGAAAGGGATGCGTTCAAGGGTCTTGGAACGGGGATCCTCCCTTGGATCCTTACGCCTCAACGAACCCAAGCTCCCCGAAGTTCTTGGAACCTGACCGCCCTCCGCCAGAGGCACCCTCGACGTGGACCGTCCTCTCATCTTCGTCCTCCTCTTGCTCCTCCTCTTGTTATACTTGTACGGGTCATCGACATCCGAAAAGAAATCGCTCTCTTCCGCGCTCTCCCCGCTGCTGCCGACGCTGCCGTCAGATCCGGGCCGGGCATAGCGCATGGGAGACACGCTCCTCGCAAACTCGTCTCCCTCTGGGCCCGAATCAAAGTTGTTGTCGACGTAGACGAGTAGCGGGGGGCCATAGTCCTCGTTTGCGTCTGGGTTGGGGGTATCGGGTGCACTCGACGACTGCGGGGGATCAATGTAAGAAAGAGCGTCGTCGTCGTGCGATGGTTCTTCCATCTCATGCGAGAAGGGGTGAGAATGAAGGGGTTCTTCGTCTGAGACCTGACCCGAGTCTGATGGAGCGTCGGCGATGGGGTTGCTGGGTGCAGGAGGAGTAGAGTCCTTGACGTAGTAGACGCCTCTGGCCGCTACACCGACATAATTGTAGTTTGGATTGAGTGGGGGTGGGATTGCGGCGGCCCTGTGGACCATGTCGCGGGAGAGTTGGACGACGCCAGCGCGAGAACCACGGGGCATGCGTCGGGGGGTGCGCAATCTGGAGTGTGATCTGGAGCGGGGACGGGGAGCGGGCGGGCAACGGCGGGCTGAGGGCGGACAACATGGCGGTTACGGGCTCTGACCGGCGACGGTGAGCGGGGACGGGCGTCGCTGCATCGAGCCGGGCAACGGGGGAAGCGGCCTGACTGCCGGCTCAGGCGGCAGGCGCTGGTCGTCGAAAGACATCCACCCCCCCCCGTCACCAGTCACGTGTCACACCTTCCATGCCTCAGCCCGCCAACCAAGCTCATCCCCCTGCTGTTACCCAGCAACCCTCAGCTGCCTCTTCAGCTGCCTCTTCAACATCAGCTGCCTCAGCTTCTTCTTCTTCTCACTTTGTAGTCCCCGCTTCCGCTCCTGCTGGCAGCATCACCATCACACTCCCCCCAGAAACTGCCACCGCCTACTTCAAACTCGCACCCGCCCAGCTCGTCACCTTTGCCTGGAATTTTACAGATGTCATCGCCACCCCAACCTCCATCACCATCTCTGCCGCATGCGACAACGGCAACACTTACCCTGTTGGTCCCACAAACGGCATCATTCCCGGTTCTGCCACCTCCGTTGTCTGGGACATTTACGGGTACCAGCAGAGCAACCCTGCCATCCCCCTCGCACAGGCTACATACACCCTCATGATATGGGACGATCGTGGGCCAAACTCGCCCCGCGTGCCAGGTTATATGGTCCCCAACGAGGACCTTCGATTCGCCATCTACACTCCCCAGTCTTACACAGGTCTCGGCGACGGTCTGTCCTTCCCGTCTCTCTTTTCCTTACTGACGTTGACACCCCTTTAGGCTGGCGATGCTCCATTTGTAATGGCTCCCTCTCCTCGTACACCTCCCATCCCGCGTTCATAGGTCTTATGACCGCCTTTCTCGTCGTTTTTCTTTCAGGTTTCAGTCTCATCCATCTCGGCTTTACCAGACGGCGGTGAAAGGGTGGATGCTTTGATTCGGACTTGCTTGGACTTGACATTAGACTACATATACATGGACATTTGATATACCTTGATCCGAACGGGCAGAGACTTTTTTTTTTTTCTCTCTTTTTTTCGTAATTTTCATAGAAAAAGTCTATTCTATGGCGTGGTGTAAAGAACAATTGGACGACTGAACCCCCCAGAGCCCACGACGCCCAAGTCCTGGGAGAGCTTAAACCCAATCGACGCCAACAACGCGGGAAACTCGTCCGGCCGCAGTTGGAGCACATGTCCCGTCGACCTCAACCCCGGCTGCTGGCGTTTCGCTTTGGCATACGTCTCCCAGGGCTGCGGCTCCAGCACGAACGTGCCCCCGCTCTTCAGCACCCCATACACCCGTCGAAACAGCCGCTCGACGCCTTCGTCGCCGCCGTTCAGATGGACCCATTTCGTCAGCGAGAATCTGGCACAAAATGAATCAGAACCAATACCAATGGATATATTACGCACGCAATCACGACATCGTACCCTTCCTTCTTCGAGTCAATTGCAGGATTCTCCTCCTCCTCCTCCTCCTCCTCCATCACCCAATCTGCCGTTCGGAACGTCACGTTGTGCGGGAATCCCTCGCCGTGTGCAGCAGAAGCAGCAGAAGCAGAAGGAATAATAGGGAGCGACCCAAACTCGTGCTCGCACGACGCTGGAAAATAGTCCCACCGCTCGCCGTCCCCACTAGGGCCCTGCAACGACCACACTGCCCGTCGCCTGCGCCACGCCCCGTTCACGAGGCGCTCGTCAATGTCCACACCGACGACCTTGCGCGCGCCCAGTCGCTGCCCTTGGTATATCAAAAGTATCATCTCCATCCATACTAATACTATGAATATGATATTATAGCCATGGCCACTCACCGATCTCGCACGTCACCCAGCCTTCGTTGCACCCGATATCGAGCACAGTCGCTCCTGCGAACAGAGTTTTAGGAAGAACAGAAAGCCGCGCGTCACTGGCGACGGGTCGTTTGGCGTAGTACCCGTGATAGTTGCCGTACGGTGGCATGGATTACTTATGTAAGTAAGCTGGCAGTTACTATTTTCAAATCCTTCCCACACGAAGAGGTACTTTATCATGACCCTCTTCGCAAGCTACCTTGGGGTGCCCAAACTCCCATATCAATTCCGTCGACGGCCCATTGGGAAACTCGAAAGTGAAATGTTGGACCAGAACCGAAAGCACGACCTACAAGACACCGCGTAAAAGGTTTTTATATTATTTAATAAAAAAAAGTCAACACCGTAACGTTACCTTCAACTCCAATATAGCGAGGTCTCTTCCCGGACACAGCCTCGGGCCACCACCAAACGTCAATAGATTCCTGTACCCGGGTATTCTCTCCTTTCTTGCTTTTATCTTATTGCCCTCCTCGCCGAGCCACCGGCCTGGATCGAACGTTCCCGCCT
This sequence comes from Amanita pallidorosea, assembly GCA_023014475.1. Taxonomy (NCBI): domain Eukaryota; kingdom Fungi; phylum Basidiomycota; class Agaricomycetes; order Agaricales; family Amanitaceae; genus Amanita; species Amanita pallidorosea. The sequence goes on from JAEBUS010000062.1 coordinate 25,740, forward strand.
CGGGCCCCCACAACGCTTCCGATATATTCAGTCCTGCTAGAGGGACGCGGATAACCGTGCCTTTCTTCACAAACAAGCTGTCGATCGTCGCCCCAGAGGCAGTTCGTATGGGTTCCGTCAACGGAACCACGTCATCCTCGACCGCCTACCATAGGTTCGGATCATCAACATCAACATCAACATCAACATTAAAATAAAAAAAACATAAGGAAGGACGAACCACGCGGATTAATTGCGTGTGCGGTGTATGGAGCCTCAGCGTCTCGCACACAAAAGCATCGAGATATTTCAGATCCTTCGTCAGCTGGTCGTACGTTGGGCATTCCCCCTCTGTCAAGCATTTCCCGAGTTCGGTGCGGAGGGCCTCTTGGATTTCGGGCCGGCGTGCAAGTTCAATGAGCGAGCACTGAGGAAAAACTCGGTGATTGAAAACATGTGCGTGGATGAATGGAATCACCGTCAAGGCGACTGTCAACAGCACAAATAAGGGTTTCAATGTGAGATCCTAGTGAACGACCACTGACTTGTCGTAGTATCCGAAGCTGCCAGGACAAGCCCACTCTTCAGTTCATATCAGCCTACAGTGAAGGGCAGAGAAGGAGCGGTGGAGGAGGTACATACAGCCTACAAAATATGTTTTACATAATTTAGGCACAAATGCGGACACGGACCTGGGTCATGATCTCAGGAAGCGGTAATTGGATTTTAGAATCTGCGTTTTCCGACCTAACTATTGCAAATGCGCAAAGTAAACATTTCCCCCTAGTCTCACACGTGAGTCAAGAACGTACGCATAACGCCAAGGACGGATCGATGAACGTCGCTATCTTCGGGCGCCTTACGTGCCTTGGCCAGAAAGGCAGTCGTGAGCAGTTTAAAATGTGCTGCCAAATCCTTGAACTGCTGTTCGGTCGTATTCGGTAAGGAAACATTGAAAAGCCTGTAAAGCGTCTCTACGATAAAGAAGATAAACCTTATGAAAGGGGATGGCTTGACTGCGTGGAATGCATCCACGTCAGCAAGCAATGGGGACTTTTGGCCGCGCAGGGCGCCAAAATCATGCGACAAGATGGCTTTTCCGGCACTATCTAATCTGTTAAGATGATGAGGTTAAAAAGATGGGAAGATGGAAAATGGAGGACTGCGCGGCGTACGCGACGTGGCTCAACCTTGAGGGGAAAAAGGTAATGAATGTCACTGCAGAAATGGATGGATGCGGAGACTCACCATTTTTCAACAGGAATGACGACGGCATCATTTGACGGCTGAAATTTTGAATCCCATGCGGCTTTGAGCTGTCATTAATGTTGTTGAATCGATACCGTTTTTAGGCAGGGGAGGGGACCGGAATAGTTCTAACCTGATAGGCAGAATCCAAGCACATGCGAGTGAGATTGCGGATGGCTGAAACTGAGAGGGGATGGGACAAGATTCTCCGTAGTCTAAAACGATCAATATTAAGCTGATGTTGAGCAGCAAAGGGCAACCGACTTTTTGTGAGTTTCCCCTTCTGTGATAATCAAAATGTCACCGAGCTGAGAGCCAAGTAGTAACTCGGAAAAAAATACTCTGGAACAAACTCTCACCGTTTTGCGTGTCACGGCCTTTGACCTAGCGGGCTGATAGTATGTCGTGGTGTCCTTGGAAAATAGGTGTATAATAGCCTTGGGATCGCCCAACATCACTTCCTTGGAGCCAAAACCGGTGGGGATCTCGTAAACGGGCCCATACTCTCGTTCCCAGTCCCGATATACCAGACTGAGTTTGGTTGAAGGGAAGACGTTCTTGGACTTGCCGAAAATGAAGCTCTCGCTGCGCGGCCCTTGTAGTCTGGGCGTTCGAAGGCCCTGGCGTCTTCGGTAGATAGCAACGACGACAATCAAGGCAAGGATGGAGGATATCCTGTTGCTTTTGAGATACTCCGATGCACCATCAAGCCAAAGGTCGCTGAAATTGAGGTTAAACATGATGGTGACGTGGGCAGGTCGATGCTTGAATGTGGGTGAGCCTGAATGGTAGTTTCTCCTCGCCAGATGCCTTCAACTTGGGAACGGTGACGGGGGTCCATTGAAGGCATGAATGATGGTATCAACATATCATGTCTGCCCTTGTCGTCAACTTCCCAAATCCCATATGTGAAGATGCGGTCAGTCGGTTAGCGATAAGGATTACGGTCGGCCGAAGGGATTTCATCTGATACGACACATCGCATCACATCATGGCACAGCGGCAGAACCTTGTACTCAGTTCCATATCGCACCTCTGTAGCAATCGCCCACCGCTTCGTGATGCTAAACCTCAATTTCAGCTGCCTTTGGCCTGACATCGTGGAATACCTCAACGGTAATTCGATAAGGATAATCACCTCTGCCAGCCTATGCTTTCTCGTCCTCGTTTCGATCTACCGAAACCGTCGAGGCCCTAGAACGCCTAGACTCCAAGGACCACACAGGGAGAACCTCATCCTCGGCAATGCTAAGAAGATCTTCCCTTCAGCCAACCTCAGTCTGGTATATCAAGATTTGGAACGGACGTACGGGCCCGTTTATGAAATAGCTGCTGGATTCGGCTCCAACCACGTCGTGTTGCACGATCCCAAGGCTCTCACACACTTCTTTTCCAAGGACACCGTCACGTATTCTCAGCGCGCTAGGCAGAAAGCGATGGGGCAGAAGTTGGTGAGCGTTTGTTCACATTGAGCTGTTTGGCAGAACTTATCTCGTTCTAGTTTGGTGATATCTTGGTGATCACGCAAGGGGAGACCCACAAGAGGTTGGTCGCTCTCGGCTGCTTAAGAACAGGGCCATTATAATAAAATTTATATGGTAGAATACGGAGAGTTTTGTCTTCTCCCCTCTCGGTTTCGGCAATTCGCAATTTCACTCCTATGTGTTTGGATTCCGCCTATCAGGTCAGAAAACGATTCCAGCTTTGAGAGCCGGTCGATTGAACTGCACGATTGAACAGCTCAAAGAAGCATGGGATCAGTTGTCAAACAAGTCGAACCACGCCATCTTGCTTGATGCGGAGAAATGGCGAGTTGCTGCTTTTTGCCTTCCCTCCAGCCTTCGTTCAATGAGTTCTTTGTCTCCCCACTAGGATGAACCGTTACACGTATGATGCGCAGCCTTCGCTCTGCCCCTTTCTTCTCACCCGCAATATCTTACTAGCATGGATAACATTGGAAAAGCCGTATTGTCGTGTGACTTTGGGAACATGAGAGGCCATACGTGTTCGATCCTGGCTGACTTGGATGCATTCCACGCCGTCGGCCCGTCGGGCTTTTACATCAAGTTCATTATATTTACCCGCGAGATACTTTATAACATCTTCAAGATCATGTTACCGAATGCCAAAGAAAAGCAGTTTGAGGAACTGGCAACTCACTTTCAAGAACTCACGACTGGCTTTCTGCGGGAAGCGCATGAGACCCCTGAAGATAGCGCCGTTCACCAATCCATCCTTGGGGTTATGCGTATGTTACGTTACCTCTATCCTGACCATGCGTTCGGAGCGTACTCACGCTTTCCCATGTATAGTCAAGTCCGAAAATGAAAATGCTAACGTCCGTTTGTCACTTCCCGAGATCACGGCCCAGGTACGTTCCTTCAATCTCCATCGGCGTCGGTGCTCGATCAACATCCTTTATAGGCTGTATGCATCTCTACCATATCTTTGGTATCCACTCTGACCTGATATAACCCAAGGGTGGTCTTGTCTTGGCCGGGTATGAAACTACAGCAAGTAAGCTCTATGAGTGGCAGTCCTGTTCCTCTGATGGTCTCATAAACCGTTTTCAATGCTGTTCGTAGTTGCCATGACGGTATTTTTCTTTTCTTTTGTATACAAGAGATCCATCACTGAGCTTTCCCCCAGTGGTCTCTCATTGAGCTCGCCCGCCGGGCAGATATTCAAGAGACTCTCCGTGCCGAACTCAAGGAATGTTTGGTAGAGGGAGAACGCCCTACGTACGACCAGCTGACAAAGGATTGAAATACCTCGACGCTTTTATATCCGAGATACTGAGATTACATCCCTCAGAAATGGTACTAACCCGTGTGGTTCGTCCTTTTCCCTCACCCTTATATTCCTCAAAAAAAAAATAACAAAGAGCTTTTTTCAACTAGGCAGCCGAAGATGATGTGATACCGCTGACGGATCCCATACGAACCGCATCTGGAGCGATGATCGACAGCTTGTTCGTGAGGAAAGGCACCGTATTCCGCATCCCTATAGGAGGAGTGAATATATCGGAGGCTTTGTGGGGACCGGAGGCGGCGACATTCGATCCAAGCAGGTGGCTGGAACATGACGATCATAAGAAAGGAAGAACGGAGAAAGTACCCGGTTACCGAAATCTATTGACTTTCGGTGCTGGCCAAAGGCTGTGTCCGGGAAGAGACCTCGCCTTACTGGAAATGAAGGTAAGCCTTGTCTTTTTTTTCTTTTGTTTTTGACTTGACAATCGGTAGGCTGCACTTGTGATTCTGGTCCTCCATTTCAGTTTCGAGTTCCCCAATGGACCATCCACGGAACTGAGTTGGCAGTTCGGGCGGCCCAAGGTAGCGGGCGAGGACGGTCCGAGAGTGCCTATGCTTGTGCGGAGATTGTGACATACATAGGGATCTGATGCTAAGAACGATTTCTTAGTAGAGTTTCATGCTGAATTGCATGGGCTTTCCAAAACGACTTTCGTGATTCGCGATGCGGCTTAGCGGCGTCGTGACAAGTCGGAGTCACGCTCCCTCAACTCAACTTGCTCCCTCAACTCAACTTGCCTCATTGTCCAAACACAAGATGCTTCATCACTGCCCATCCCGCGACTCTAACCAATCTGATGAGCGAGCATCGCAGCCGCTGAGGGCTGACGTAGTTTTTTTTTCCGTACAGAAAAGTATTGCTAGGTGGGTACGCAGATGACCCGTCTGCGCCATAGCAGCTCTTGCATGCGCTGTGTATGGCGAACGTCAATGGTATGAACCTTGCGGATGCGCTCGATGTGGCGGCCGTTGAGCGCTTGAACTTCTCTTCTCATCGCATGGAAGGGTCACCGGTCACTAGTCACTGGTGGAATGAGCGCTGGTGTACTAGCTATTTCTCGAGCACGCCTGCAGTGTTTTCCCGCCCAAAGCGACCACTGTTCCTCCGCCCAATCATCGCCGCACACATGCAATCGTATCCCTATGCCTACGTCACCGCCATTCTCCCCGCAGCAGCTTTCCCTCGGGTGCTTAGTTCAGGGTTGTAAAATGCTCGACTCATGCTCTTGTACTGTTTTTGTGAACCCGCCGACTTTTACGACTATACGAGCCGTCAGATTCATCGTAAAAGATCTGGCGACAGCAGGATCCAAGTCTGCATTGCTAAAAAAAGCTCTCTAATGGACAACATAATACACACACACAAGTTTATTGCGGTCCATGTACAATGGAAATCATTTACGTGGGTTTTACATGTTTACATATGAGAATGAAAAATAATGAGAAAGAACATGAGTCGTCTAACATAAGTTAGCCCGCTGCTTATCACAGACAAACTTGAAGGCCTTACTTCCGATGTAGGCTCAACGATCCAAGCCCGACATTGTCAACAACCTGCGCCGTCCACTACTACATCAAGGTCAGTACAATGGCCATGCGTTGTCATCAGTAAGTTGGAGGGCGACACCTTGACTAGTGGGCGACACATTTAGCAGAGGCTGATACACGACACATGAGTGCATTGCTACATTATCACAGGGGTTTTGAACTTACTTCTCGCCACGAGTGAGGAGGCGGTTGATGTCGTCACCGACGCATGGGCAGTCTACAAGCCAGGCGGGAAGACGGGTGGCATTGACGTCAGACATTGTGATTTAGAGGGTTCAAGTTCGAAGGGGAGGTGAATACTGAAAAGTGAGTCGCGTCCACCGCCTTTTATCTGTCTCGGTCACGAATTCGCATGGTTGCAAAAATCAGATAAGAGTATCTTGTTCTGACACGGAGATGCCAACCCGGCGCAAAATCGCCACAAACGTTTGTCTGATCATCATTATTTGGTATGGGTGCATTCATCCTGTCCGCCACACAGCTCCACTTACTATATGGAATACGCGGACTTCTTCTTTGTTCTTCCTTTTTACTGCAAACCATGACCAGTCGGGAAAGATGGTGAATACGATGGCAACCCCTGTCAAATTTGTAGAATCACATAAAGGAAGTCTTGATGACTTCTCGATCGTGTCGGCGGCTCACGCCGAACAGGGTCTGACGCTAACGCGTTTCTCACTTGTGGACTCCTCACTTAGCACTTTGCCTGTCCTGGTGGTTAAGCAGAGGCAAGGCAAGCCTTTAACAAGCCATTGGATAGGGGTTTTCTTCTTACATGGATGATTGTCGGGCGTGGGACAATCCACGACTAACGGAGTCTCTCGGCCGAGCCTTTTTCGTGCATGATCTCCATCTTGCCACCTCTTCGCGAATGATTAATGATTATTGGGCATGTGACATCATTTTTGGCCAATGAGCCTTTTTCGCCAACAACGATACATTATGATATTCCATGTTATCTGATACTAACCTTCTTCGCGACAGGTGCACATTGTCCCATGATTAACCCCACTTGTCCTTCACATATCCACAGTAACTGGGACCCCCCAAGCACCGTTCCCGGAGATAGATAGGTCAAGCGTTTATCGGGCCTTTGCTACTTACAGCTACACACGGACCTGGTTACGGTACCGGCTCCTGAGAACCGTTTTCAGGTTCGCATCACGCAACTCCCACCCTTCAATGGCATTTCCACGTCTGGTTGAATTGCTTACTTGGATATTGCCATACTTCCTTGCCTTACACTCCAACGGCTCGTCCACTTCATGATGTTGAACCTCAGCTTCAACGGCCTTTGGCCTGATGTAGCTGTGTATTTCAATGGCAATTCGATAAGGATTGTAACCTCTGCCCTTACGTTCATCGTCATCATTTCTACTAGTATTTATCGAAGGCGCAGAGGTGGCAAAACGCTCAGACTGCAAGGGCCACGCAACGAGAGCTTCATATTCGGTAATACCAAGAAGATTTTCCCTTCGGCCAACATTAGTGCGGTATATCGGGATTGGGAACGAATGTATGGGCTCGTTTACGAGATACCTACTGGCATTGGCTCCAGTCATGTTGTATTGAGCGACCCCAAAGCTCTCGCCCACGTATATTCCAAGGATACAACCACATATCGTCGGCTTGCAGGAACAACCGCTCTGAGCCGGAAGTTGGCGAGTACTTCTTCTGCACCATGTTCCCCAGCTGCCAGCCTTACTTCATTCCAGTATGGTGATGTTGTATCCATATCTGAGGGCGAGACTCACAAGCGGTCTGTCTCTCTTTATCGCTCAACGATCAGTGCATAAACTTAATATAATCGCAGACTACGGAGAGGCCTGTCTTCTCCATTGTCGGTTTCAGCAATTCGCAATTTCACTCCCGTGTGCTTGGATTCTGCCTACCAGGTAAGATCGTTTTCAGTCTCAATAATCGGCGGATTGACAAACATGAATGACAGCTCAAAGCAGCATGGGATTCGGGGCGATCAAATAATTTCGTCATAATTGATGCAGCGAAATGGCAAGTCGCTGTATCCATCTCCCCCCCATTGTTAGTTAACCTTGTCGTCTGTGCCCAAGGATGAATTCTGTCACGTACGCTGCGCAGCATTCGTTCCGTCATTGCCATTGAAATGTTCCTACTAGACTGGACACTATAGGGAAAGCTATATTGTCGCATGATTTTGGAAGTCTAAGGGGGCGCACGTCTGCGATGATGGCCGCCTTTGACTCTATCCACACAGTCAAGCCTTCCCCCTTTATAAGGCTTATTCACTTTCTGTCGCCGATACTCTATGCCCTGTTTAAAGTTCCCCTCATGAGCGTTAGAGAAGAGAAGCTTGCACAATCAGTAGCACGCTTGAATGGACTCACAACTAACAGTCTGAACAAGGTACGCAAAGAGCCCGAAAATACTGATTTCGGCGAATCAGTGCTTGGGATTCTGGGTATGTCACTAATATATGAGGTGGTGCTTCTTCGTGCCTACGCCTCCCTGTATAGTCAGGTCAGAAAACGCAAATTCCAACAGCCGTTTGTCACTCGCCGAGATCAAAACTCAGGTATGTACTAGTCCAAGCTCACATCGGCTTGATGTCTAATCAACTTAGGCCGTACGTACCTTTGCCACTCCTCTGACACTCCCTGTAAGCTGATGTAACCAAAGAGTTTCCTTTTCATGGCCGCGTATGAAACAACAGCAAGTAAGTTCCACCTTATTTTCAAATATCTCATAAACTGATAACCTGTGTTGCTTATAGTCACCTTAACGGTAATTTTCGCCTACGAGCGCTCCAACGGTTCTATCACTGAGCCTTCACTCAGTGGTCTCTCATTGAACTTGCACGCCGGCCAGAAATCCAAGAGACTCTCCGTGCAGAGCTCAAGGAATGTTTGGTAGAGGGAGAACGTCCTACATACGACCAGCTAACAAAGGATCTGAAGTACCTCGATGCTTTCATAACCGAGATACTGAGACTCCATGCCCCCGAAATGCAATCAATCCGTGTGGTTCGTCCGTTTCCTTTTGTTTCCTTCCCTGTATCCCTTCTTCCTGATATCAATGATTATCTGGGCAGCTAGCCGAAGACGATGTGGTACCGTTAACGAATCCCATACGGATTGCATCCGGAATGATGATCGAAAGCTTGTTTTTGAAGAAAGGCACTGTCATCCGTATACCCTTGGGGGGAGCGAATATGTCGGAGGCGTTGTGGGGGCCGGACGCGGGCGTGTTCGATCCAAGCAGATGGCTGGACGCTGAGGATCATAAGAAAGCAAACAGGGGGGAACTGGTCGGATACCGAGGTTTATTAACTTTTGGTGCTGGTCCTAGGATGTGCCCAGGCAGAGACCTCGCCGTACTGGAGGTGAAGGTACGATTGAAGCCCATGTCAGCGGTTTGGTTGTTTGACCGTGCAATCTCTAGGCTGCGCTGTCGGTCCTGGTCAGATATTTCGCCTTTGAGCTCCCCAATGGGCCATCGACGGAGCTAGGTTGGCATTTTACGCGCCCCAAGGTAGCTGGCGAGGATGGTACAAAAGTTCCGCTTCTTGTGCGGGAGTTGACATAAGCGTTCCCTGTACCACTGTTTTTGTACTAGGGTAGGGAATATAGTGGTGGTCGCTCAGTTGGCAGGGAGGCTCGACTGAAGCATCCTGTCGCTTGATGAGGGGCATAACGTTCAGTTCACCATAAATTTATCACGGGAACCAGGAACCGGGATACACGGGCGAATGGAGGCCTCTCAGTGCCATTGTTGAAAATAGTGATTTTAATCAATTCCTCCTACACGTGTGGCTTATCCAACACATGTGGTAGAGCAGCCACCTGCCAAATTGTCTCATCGATCAGTGGTCCACGCTCCATCTTTTCCAGTTCTGTCCGGTCGTGACCAACAGCCAGGACGACCACCATAGCAAGGCGTTCGTCAGATGCGCACACCCAACATAGTGATATGTTTCGCGGTTGAAGTATTGAATGACTGTGTGGACGGCAATATTCTGCAGTTGTGACGACAGTGACAAGTGTGACAGTAAGCTACCAGCGCATCTGCAATTATAGTTGAGAATACACAAGACCATGCCTAAATTACATTCTGCATGCTTCTCTCAAATCGTATGCACAAAGTGAAGATGTTATGTACGCGGCAGTGGGGGCGATGAAGTCCGTACACGATAAAGTACGGCCATGCCAGAGGAGCCATGGCCATGGCTCCGTTCGTAATTGATTGCTATGTAATATCACAAATGCCAATCCAATGAAGTACAAACTCCTCTAACGCGCTAACTTGGAGTCTGATATGGCTTGATGAGTAGCGGAAGCTGATAACGGCCCGGGTCCGCCGTCAGAATCGGTCGGTTACTTAGTCCACTTTCCACAGAAATTTGCTCTGCTGGTACAGCCAAGTCAAACTCGAAGGAACGGACTAGTGTGAAGATTAGAGCTTTCATTCTTGCAGTTACTAGCGTTAGCGCTTCCTTCGAAATGCTAGAGAAAACTAGCTCACTCGGCGATGGCAAATCTGAATCCAATACATGAACGTGGACCACCCCAGAAACTGAGCAAATGGCTCCAGACGCCCGGAATGTTATTGACGCCTTCGGGTAGACATTCCCATCGTTCTGGCCTGTGGGAACTGGATCACTTAGGAGCTAACAGCAGCGTGTGACCTTTACCTGAAGTCTAAAGCATCTTCACCCCATACCGACTTATCCTTGTGAATGGCAGAAATGGGTATTATAACTACTTGTCCTCTTTTTACACTATAAGACAGGTGAACGCCTCGAAAAAATATGGGAACGATCGAAACCCCACCTTATACTAGATAATATGTTTCCCCTCCGGTCAGTGATTGGCTTAGTCAAAGGTAAAATGTCGTCCTCGGCGCACACCCTCGAGTTGGCCTTAGATGAAGGATAGAGACGCAACGTCTCCCTAATCACCAGATCCAAATATGAAAGTGCATTAAGCTGTTCTGTCGTTGGCTGGCAGGTGTCGACCATGAGCAGCTCCTCACGTAGCTTAGCCTGGATTTTAGGGTCTTTTGCCAGGGAAAATAAAGCCCACGCCGTTACGTTACTACCAGTCAAATAGTTGAGAATAGTTCTTAAACAGATCAACAGACTCACATCGGACTTTCACGTCCAACAATTACAAATGAGATGACCTCTAAAACAAAAAAGATCAGACGTGCTCGCAGGGACAGATACGTCAGCCTCACGAGCTTTGACTTCATCATCAGATAGACGACGATGCTCTGGCACATCGGGGGACATATTGGTACGAACCAAAAGCGATAGGAGATCCCGATTGCCGGCATTTTCATTCATACCTACGGATCCCTTGCTCTCGTTCAGAAGCCTACTCGTCATCTGAGAAAGAGTCTGCTTAATATCGTCTAATTGTGCCTCCACAGGATCAGGCTAGACAACGCGATGAGAATTCCGTTAAAGTGATTTGCAACTTCCATACTATGAACCATAGAATTGGGATGAATCTTCGCAGTTGCCAGCGAATTAGGTTCAATTGAGCTAAAATTGTAGCCACGCGGCTAAGGTCACTTTCGCGATCCAGAGAATCAACCTCGTAACGGAAGCCTTTCCATCGAATGGTATCGGTAAAGGGTAAGATACGCTAGTACCATCGAACATACCTGTTGAGCTGATGATGTCGATCACTGCCTTACCAAGTCCTACCATGACATCTAAGCGGCAAGTACCACCTTGTTTCGAGCATTCAGTAGCCCAAGCGTCTCGGAGCTAGGCGAAGCTCATCATCAGTAGCAGAGATGAGTGGTGAAAACCGACCCTTTCTGAATTTCTTACGAAGCATTCTGTAAATTCGCGAATGCGCACCGGACCAAACGCAGGATTCTGGTTGTGATTTGATTTAGATATTGGTGGGTCACATTTGGAATGGACAGTCACCAAAATTTTCCGCTGTTAAATTTAACAAATCATAATGCCAACTGGGTCGAGGCAACGGAAGTACGCACCTGTTTTTTATGTTGCTCCCCTTCGACAAAAGGGAGGCCTGACGTATGTTGGATCATCGCCTCTTAAGTATGGTGGGTGAAAAAGCACCTGGACCCCACAAGTTGCCAATCTGGCGGCGAGTAAAGGCTTGTTTGGTGTAAACATAACCATTCGTCAAGATGTGGTTCAAGGCTTGTGGGTCCGTCACATATAAATGCGAAACCTAACTTGATTGTCACCTCTAGTTCATATCAGAATAAATGGTTCTCACACCGAGAAATCCATTTAATCTGATCATCGACCCATATTGTGAATGCCAGTGACATGTCTGTGGTAATAGTGGTTGACAATGGGTCGGTAGGTGATTTTGTGCTTACATCCGTCCAGAGGTCTTTGAGATTACCAAGGAATGTATTGGCGTTCGGTGGACCGGGGAGATGACGTATTGGGGAAGTCAGCTCATCATAAATAACACGAGCAACTTTGTAAAGTCCATAGACGGTCAATGCAGGTGCAGATATCTTGAGAAATTGGAATATAAGCCTGAAAGCGACAAAAGCTGAATACAAGATGGCGTCCATTGTCATTAACTTCGTAGCAAAACGTTTCAAACTTTGTAGTGGTGGAATGGTTAAATCTCCGATACTGATTCGTCTGATTATCTGTTTTCACACATTATCTCCATTACTACTTGTATCTTGCATTCACGTTACCCTCCTTCATCTATCCATTTCTGGGCTACTACGCTCCCATCACGGACATTGCCGCTCTCACAGCCTTGAGTCTTCTTGTTACAGTCCTAAAACCCCATAAACGGTCAAGATACCAGGAACAGAACCTGATCGCTTTGGTAGACCGCGACGTGTCGAAAATAACCAAATTTCCCTCCGATCAGATGGTTGGTGGTCGGTAGGGAATGACACATATCCCTTCGGCCGACCATAAGCTGTGTGGGATCTGCTTTTTTTGTCTGGACCTCCCAGATACTATCTTATCGCTGACCACCACTTTCCATGCGACAGGTACGTCATCAAGTTCATCGTTCACACTGCTCTCATCGCTCATTATTGTGTTGCTGATATCTGCCAGTGGGAATTTATCCTGTTCCATTACCTGTTTTCTGACAGGGTCAAGACGGTGCGAGATCGCTGCGGTCCACATCTTCACTTTACCCCCGTCACCGATCAGATGGTATCCTGGCCATCCTTCTTCGGCGAGGAGGCATAGTTTACTCGCTCACCCAACTTCCCACCCATATTCATATACGGTTGGGCCACTTGCTTAGGCAGTTAAGGTCGCTTTCCTTCCTGCATCACCATTTCAACTGCTTGTTCACCGTGACATGTTTAACTATTTCTCCGACCTTTGGCTTGATCGCGCAGAGTATCTCAAAAGCAATTTGACGAGGATGATGTCTTCCATCCTCGCCTTCCTCATCGTTGTTGCTATCTACCGAAGACGCCAGGGTCTTAGAACGCCCAGACTGCAAGGACCGCGCAGCGAGAGCTTCATATTCGGCAAGTCCAAGAAGGTCTTCCCTTCAACCAAGCTCGGTCTCGTATATCGGGACTGGGAACAGACGTATGGGCCCGTTTATGAGATACCCACAGGCTTCGGCTCCAAGCAAGTTGTATTGGGCGATCTCAAGGGTCTTACGCACCTATTTTCCAAGGACACCACGACATACTATCAGACCCCAAGGACAAAGGCTGTGACACGCAAAACGGTGAGAGTTTGTTCCACAACATTTTTCTGAGCCATCAATGTTACTTCGTCTCAGCTTGGCGACGTTTTAACTATCACGGAAGGGGAGACTCACAAGAAGTCGGTTTCCCTTTACTGCTCAACAATTGGTGCATAAGCTTAATATTACACGTGATTGTAGACTACGGAGAATCTTGTCCCATCCCCTGTCAGTTTCAGCAGTTCGCAATCTCACTCGTGTATGCTTGGATTCCGCCTATCAGGTTAGAATCATTCCGGCCCAAAACGGTCAATCGGCTGATCAGCAGGAATGACAGCTTAAAGCCGGATGGGATTCAAAATTTCAGCCGTCGAATAATGCCGTCGTAATTCCTGTTGAAAAATGGTGAGTCGCCGCATCCGTCTCTGCAGTAATGTTCATTGCCTTTTGCCTAAGGATGAACCATGTCGCGTACGTTGCAGCCTTCATTCTTCAATATTTTTAACCGCAATATCTTCCAGATTGGACAGTGCCGGAAAAGCTATCTTGTCGCATGATTTTGGTGCCTTGCGCGGCCAGAAGTGCCCCCTCCTGGCCCAAGTAGATGTATATCACGCCGTCAAGCCATCCCCTTTCATAAGGCTTATGTTTTTTATCGTAGAGAAACTCTACAGCCTTTTCAACATCTCTATACCGAATGCCAAAGAACAACCCCACAAGGAATTGGCAGCACACTTTAAAGTACTCACGACTGACTTTCTGGCCAAGGCACGTAAGGCATCTGAAGATAGCGACGTTCATCAATCCGTCCTTGGCGTTATGCGTACGTTTACCTCTATCTTGACCACGTGTGATGGGATGTTACTTTACACATAGTAAGGTCGGAAAACGAAGATTCTAAAATCCGATTGTCACTTCCTGAGATTTTGACCCAGGTCCGTGGCTTCAGTCCGCATTCGGTTCGTTGCCTTACTAACATGCTTTGTAGGCTGTATGTACCTCCGGGGCTTCACTTCCGTTCACTGTAGCTGATCTTTCCGAAGAGCGGGCTTGTCCTGGCTGCCTCCGAAACTACGACAGGTGAGGGTCGTTCTGATTTTCCGAGGATCCTATAAGCTTTTACATGTGTTGTTGACAGTCGCCTTAACGGTAATTCCATTCATCCGTGCATGTTCGATCACCGAGTCTTTCCTCAGTGCTCGCTCATTGAACTTGCCCGCCGGCCAGAAATACAAGAGGCCCTCCGCGCCGAACTCAGGAAATACTTGGCAGAGGGGGAATGCCCTACGTACGACCAACTGACCAAGGATCTGAAATATCTCGATGCTTTTGTATGCGAGACGTTGAGGTGTCATACACCTCAGGCGCAGTTAGTCCGCGTGGTTCGTCCCTTTACTTCCTTGCCTTTTTATGCTGATGATCATCCAAGGCGGTCGACGACGACGTGATTCCGCTTACGGATTCCGTACGAATTGCATCTGGAGCAACGATCGACAGCTTGTTTGTCAGGAAAGGCACCGTCATCTGCATCCCTATAGCAGGGTTGAATATATCGGAAGCGTTGTGGGGGGAAAACGCGGGAACGTTTAATCCGGGCAGATGGCTCGACATTGAGGGTAATAAGAAAAGAAAGGAGAAGATACCTGGGTACAGGAATCTATTGACTTTCGGTGGTGGTCCTAGGATTTGTCCAGGAAGAGACCTCGCCATATTGGAGCTGAAGGTACGTGAAGCTTCCGTCAGTGATGCGGTTGATTTGACTTCATAATATCTAGGTTGTGCTTTCGGTTCTGGTCCAACATTTCGCTTTTGAGTTCCCCAATGGGCCATCGACGGAATTGATATGGGAATTTGGACGCCCCAAGGTAGCTTGCGAGGATGGTGTTACAGTACCTATTCTTGTGCGGAGGTTGACGGGGATGTAATTTTCTGCCGAATCACGGTCTGTCCTAGTGGTAACTGCAACTGTACTTATGAGGATCCCTCCCCTCATCCTCGTCCGAACCGTCCCAACATACCATCAGTCGACATTTCCATTGATATCTCAACAAATCTGCGTTCTGCTTCGTGTGTTATTACTAGTTAGGAAGAGAGCATTTGCCAATCCCAACTTGCTATCACTGATTGGCAGCTGTTGTACCGTTGAAATGCCATGGAGCTGATAGCCTGAAAGATTTTCAAGTTGACAGCTCGCGTAGTGACTCGGCAAGTTCTGATTTTGCGTGACAGGTAACAATCACGATCATCATTCCGACGTGAAGTGAGAAGTCGTTTTTTGGCTCGGTAGGACTCAAAGCCCACACGATTCAGCAAATTCTACTCGGACAACGGAACGAAATCAGATCAGATCCTTATGTCAGCCATAGGCACTCTCGGTCAGTCATCGCCTGCTACATTGAGCTGCCAACTCAGTTCCGTAGATGGTCCATTAGGGAACTCAAAATTGGAGGACCAGAATCACAAGCGCAGCCTAGCGATTTTCAGACCGAAAATAAATAAATAAACTTTTCACCATACATTCATTTCAAGGCGAGGTTCTTCCCGAATGTCGCCGTGTCCAACGCCTCCAATATATCCATTCCTCCTACAAAAATGCGGGGCCACACGAAGATAAAAATGGGGTCCTCGTCATCGCCGAAAAAGGATCGTCTTCGAGTCATTTCCGATGGGAATCCACTAGCCCGGGCAGATATGATGCATTGATGGACCAGTGTGGGGTAGATAGGTTCAATGCGACCAAACTTCTTTCCGATCAGATCAAACTTATATTTATGTTCTAGTAGTAAAAATGGTAATGGATCCCATCGGCCGACCATAATCCTCTTGCGATCTGCCTTTTTTGTCTGGTCATCCCAGACACATTATCGCCGTTATGCGATATCTTATCGCTGAACACCATCATATCCGGTTAGGCTGCTTACTATATGGGATCTGGGAACTTCTCCCTTGCTCTTTTCCGACAGGGGCAATCGAACAAGACGGTGCGATACCTTGGCCCCCCGTCACCGGTTTCAAGGCATCGTGAGGAGAAACGACTTCTCAATTCACCCAACCATCACCCACGTTTTAGGCCACTTGCTTAGGCATTGAGCTGTAGTTACGGTCGCCTTCCTTGAACTGTCCGCGTCGCAACTGCAACGGCTCGTTTGCTCTCCCATGTTTAACCTCAACTTCAGCGGCATTTGGTTTGATGGCGCAGAATATCTCAAAAGCAACAAGATATTCTCCATCCTCACCTTGATCGTCGTTGTTGCTGTCTACCGAAGACGCCAGGGTCCTAGAACTCCCAGGCTGCGAGGACCACGCAGCGAGAGCTTCATTTTCGGCAGGTCCAAGAAAATTTTCCCTTCAACCAAACTCAGTCAGGTATATCGGGAATGGGAACGGACGTATGGGGCCGTGTATGAGATACCCACCGGCTTCGGCTCCAAGCAAGTTGTATTGGGCGATCTCAAGGGTCTTACACACCTATTTTCCAAAGACACCACGGCATACTATCAGCCCGCTAGGACAAAAGCTGTGACTCGCAACACAGTGAGAGTTTGTGATTTTGCTGAGCCGTCAGGCTTACTTCGTCACAGCTTGGCGACATTCTAGTTATCACAGAAGGGGATACTCACAAGAGGTTGGTTGCCCTTTACTAGGTGGATAAGCTTGATATTACATTGTAGACTACGGAGAATCTTGTCCCTTCCCCTGTCAGCTTCAGCAATTCGCAATCTCACTGGCACGTGCTTGGATTCCACCAATCAGGTTAGAATAATTCTGGCCCTACAACGATCAGCCGATTGACCAGCAGGAATGACAGCTCAAAGCAGCATGGGATTCAAGATTTCAGCCGTCAAATGATGCCGTCGTAATTCCTGTTGAAAAATGGTGAGTCGCTGCAACCATCTCTGCAGTGACATTCATTGCCTCTTACCCAAGGATGAGTCATGTCGCGTAAGCTGTAACCTTCATTCATCAATATTTTTGATCCCAATATCTTCCAGACTGGATAGTGCTGGAAAAGTTATCTTGTCGCATGATTTTGGCGCCCTACGCGGCCAAAAGTCCCCACTCACGGCTCAAATTGATGATTACCACGCAGTCAAGGCATCCCCTTTCACATGGCTTATGTCCTTTATCGTAGAAGAACTCAACATTTTTTTCAATATTTCCTTACCGAATGCCAAAGAACGGCAATACAAGGAATTGGCAACACACTTCGAAGTACTCGCGACTGATTTTCTGGCCAAGGCACGTAAGGAGCCTGAAGATAGCGACGTTCATCAATCAATCCTTGGCGTTATGCGTACGTTTACCTCTATCTTGGCCATGTATGAGGGGATGTTACTTTGCGCATAGTTAAGTCGGAAAACGAAGATTCTAAAATCCGATTGTCACTTCCTGAGATCAAGGCCCAGGTCCGTGGCTCCAGTCCTATATATTGTTCGTCGCCTGATTAACGCACTTTGTAGGCTGTATGTACTTCCGTCGCTTCTCTGACACTCACGTCAATTAAGCTGATATTACCGAAGAGTGGGCTTGTCCTGGCAGGTTTCGACACTACGACAAGTAAGTGGTCGTCTAAGTTGTTTTTCCGTGGATCTCGTAAGCTCTTACACGTGTTGTGACAGTCATTTTAACGGTAATTCCATTCCATCCGCGCATGTTCAATAAGCAACTGTCTTTCCTCAGTGCACGCTCATTGAACTTGCGCGCCGGCCAGAAATCCAAGAGGCGCTCCGCACCGAAGTCAGGAAATGCTTGGCAGATGGGGAATGCCCTACGTACGACGAACTGACGAAGGATCTGAAATATCTCGATGCTTTTATATGCGAGACGCTGAGGTGCCATACACCCCAGGCGGAAATAGTCCGTGTGGTTCGTCGCTTTGCTTCCTTGCCTTCTTTTACGTTAATGATCACCTGACCAAGGCGGTCGATGACGATGTGATTCCGCTGATGGATCCCATACGAACTGCATCTGGAGCAACGATAGACAGCTTGTTCGTGAGGAAAGGCACTGTCATCCGCATCCCTATTGCAGGATTGAATGTATCGGAAGCGTTGTGGGGAGAAAATGCGGAAACATTCGATCCAGACAGATGGCTTGATGTTGAAGGTAATAAGAACGAAAGAAGGGAGAAAATACCCGGGTACAGAAGTCTATTGACTTTCGGTGGTGGCCCGAGGCTGTGTCCGGGAAGAGACTTCGCCATATTGGAGCTGAAGGTATGGCGAGGCTTCCGTCACGGATTTAACTTCACAATACTAGGTTGTGCTTTCGATTCTGATTCAACATTTCGCTTTCGAGTTCCCCAATGGCCCATCGACAGAATTGATATGGGAATTTGGGCGCCCCAAGGTAGCTTGCGAAGATGATATCACAGTACCTATTCTTGTGCGAAGGTTGACGGGGATGTAATTTCTCTACGAAATCACGTTCTTGTACTAGTAGTCACTGCAACTCTTTAGTTAAACATGTGCTAGCAATGTGTAACAACATTACAGTAACGTCATGAGCGTGTGTAAGAGAGTGCCTTTTCTTTAATGAATAACGAAATAAGTGATGCGAAGGCAGCCATAGCAACCATGAAGGAAAATGTGACTTGGATAGCATTCTTATAAGATAGGACGACAATCGCTTTGGTCACGGGATCCAGCTGGTTCAAGTAGCTCAGGGATTGTCTGACGCGTCTTACAATCTGAAATTATATGATCAAGAAATATTAAAGTTAAAATCCTTTAGCTTCTCACTCACCTCCTGTACATTATCTCCTGATAATCTCTGCTGCAACAAATATCGAAGGGTATTCTGAGCAAGCGTACCGCCCGCGGACAAGCCAAAAAGGGATCCCAAGGACCGGAAAAGGTAAGCAACTAGACTGTCATATTGGAAAGATGGACGAGGAATACCGTTAGAGTTCTTACCGGATGTTGCAGTGGCTTGATCTGCTTGCCCAGCATTTGCTACCAAGGCGACCAGAGTTGTGACAATTCCGCTACCTATTCGCTATATAGATTACCACTCATGGATAAAAGTTACACGCACCGTTGCCGAGTTCAGTCACACCCATCCCTAGCATCGTTTTATTTTGCGTAAGCAGGAATGCAAGTAGGTCAAAAATAGCGACCGCACCGATAACAACACCGATGATAGAAACAACGATAACCCCACTGAAGAGGAAAAGGATGCTCGTTCCCGCAAGGAGCAAGAAGTAACCGATTACCGTTATGGCATAGTATTTGCCCGTATGTTGCATGACTAAACCACTCGACAGTGAACCGACCAGTCCGGTGACCATGCCAATGGTCAACCAGGCGCCTGCCTCCAATGCGGTCTTTCCCTCGACCACTTGGCAAAAAAGCGTCATGTAGAAAATCATGGTAGATGACGCTGCCGCTCCAAAAAAGCCGGTAATGTAGCACGGCAGAAGAGAACGGTCGAAGAATATTCGCGGCGGAGCGAATGGTTCTGATGCGATAGATGCCTCGATGAACGCGAACAAGGCCATAAAGATGGAAAAAAGAATGAGGGAACCAATAGTGCGCCAGTCGGACCAGGAAATGTTGCCGCCATGGTCTAAGCCAAACAACAGGAAGAAGACGGACAGAACAAGTGTTATCGCGCCCCCAAAATCTACACGCCTGATGCTCTCAGACAGAGCAGAACTATTGGTCGCTGGTAAATGGAGAGTTAATAGCACAGCGACAAATGCGATGACAAAAAGCGGAACTTGTAATAGGAATGCCCTTGAAAAGACACGTCATGAGATCAAACAAGAAGGGTCGTTGCCATGCCTACCATCGCCAACCCATACCATCTGCGAAGAAGCCGCCGAGAGGAGCTCCAATTATCGAACCGACAGCAAAAACCGTGTTGAGCACGCCTGTCGCATGCTGGGTGAAGAATTAAAGGTTTATGATATGCTGGTATACCTTGCCAAGTGCCCCGAACGCGCAGCGGTACGATATCGGACACGATAATCGTGACCAATCTAATCGGCTCCATAAGTGGAGGAAAATATTGCACATCATACAAAGACGTACATTGATATTCCCCCTGAACCGATACCTGATATCGCTCTTGCCACGATAAGCTGGGTCATTGTACGTGATAGACCAAACATCAGGCATCCAAGGGCATAAATGGCATAGCACGTCAATAGACACGCCTTACGACCAAAAATATCGCTGAGTTTTCCAGCCAACGGTCTATAACCATGCAGTGATTCACTACGACTGAGGACGTTAGAGAGAATTGGCGCACTGGAAACTGGTTTGCGTCAACATGTACGCAGTTGGTATCCAGCTTGCGCTCTGTAATTGGTTCATTTCGCTCCCTATAGAGGTGTATACTGTTGCAAAGTTATATATGAGCGTGATATCACTCTATGGGCGCATGGTAATCGCACATGCCACGACAATATTTCCATTCATCGCAATGGGCAGGAGCCCAATTGCCATCGGAATGACCTGGAGATGTTGTGAGATAAGAGCATAAAATAAGTAAAAATCATACTTTGGTCAGATACGACTCATTCTGTCCTTTTGTGATGCAAGATTGTTCTTCGGTGTTTTCTGGGTCGACATTACTGGTTTCCTGGTACGAGGGAGTACTTCCGCTCGACGAGAGGAGACGGGTAGTCTCGTTATGTTTGGCGTTCGTGACAGTCATTCTTAGGAGTTCGGATAGTGACGGTCACGACTGTGTGCGCCATCAGTGGATGTTGTAAAGATGGACAGGTACGATCACGAAAGGCCCCGTATTTGCAATTGTTTGCGTCCTTTGGTTTCATACTTAGTTTAGGAACTATTTAATTTTACTAGGCTATGTCATGCATTCATGGGTTTATCTGGACGCCCGTCCGTTCCCGCTCAATCTGCCGCGCAGCGTCTCCTCCAAACCCCCACCTCCCTGCTTCGTCTAGCGCAGCAACGTCTCCATCTTCAAGCTCTGCAATAGAAAGCAGATCGATCAACACTAGAGGGCTTCAGAATCTAACATACCGAGATCTCCTGCTGTCAGATAGCCTTCTAATCTACTTTTTTTCGAGCTCGTGCTTCGTAATTAAGGGATAAGTGCAACTTTAAATGAATAAGTGATTGATACAGACGTGTTAACGACTGCCCCTTTTGCTTTGGCCCATGCAAGGAGAACTTGGTCATCCGTAGCTCGAAGCCGGCTTGCTATTGCCTTTATAGGCTTGTCGAGTGGTCCTCCAGGACGTTTGATGATAGAGCTGGATAATTCGAAGTCAGTTAATGCTAATGAAAACTGTGATTACGGTAGCTGACAATAGAGGGTAATATGATCCGATAACGATGTTATGTTCTGCTGCGTAATCGAAAATCGGCTTTTGTCGAGTATAGGCATACGGATGAAGCTCAATCTAAATCACATATAATTGTTCACCGCTTCTACTTTTGGAGCAAGAGTCACATACTTGATTAACTGCTGGCAATACTTTTGCTGACGCCAAAAGAATATCGAGGTGATGGACCTCGAAGTTGCTTACGCCGATACTCCTATAAAGATACGACGTCAACGAGATGAAAGTGAGAATACATAACAGAAACCGCTACTTGACCAAGCCCATTGCTTGTATTTCCTCCATCTGCCTCCAAACCGTAGGTATATCAGGGATCGCTGCCTGATAGTGGTGAATGAGGTACAGGTCAATATACGATACTCCAAGCTAAAGGTGCACGAATGAGCTTAGATATGGACGCAAAATTAGAATTAAAGCACCCTTTTCAAGCTATTGTTAACAGATGTGTGAACGTCCACCGGACTCGAGTTATCAGCATCAAAAGCTGCATATTTCGTGGTGATGTAAATTTCACTACGGCTGAGGCCACACTCGCGTATGGCTTTTCCTTTTCCTCTTCATTACAATACACGGGTGAAGTATCTGTGTGATGGTCTACGTCAGGCTATATATATGAACCGAACGAGACTTGGTTTGCAACTCACCCACATGAATCAAGCCGACGGATATAGCTTGCCCTACCTGATCAGCAGTAAGTTCTTTCGGAATTCTCCCCGTGCCGAAGCTAATGTTGATTGATAAGAGTTCTCTGTCAGCACTAGTTCACGAACCCAATGCCGGGAATTGAGGTTCCTAGTATAAAAGGTGGGATTAGTAGAGATTCCAAAGTTGGGGTAAAACAGAACCCACCATCGCTCAGCTTCACAGCGTCCCAGGGCATAATGGAAGGGAAACGAAAGGACGTCCAGGGCGGTATGGCTTATCATTAATCGCTGTAATCGGTTAACTCCATGGAGAGGTGACAGCACTCGCGGCATGTTCCGAATGATATTTACTGATTTCAACGTGCCAAGTGAGCTGTCTTACATTTTCAGTCACATAACTTCGTCTTTTAATCGAGTCCAAAGCTTGTTGAGGATTCCTCTGCGCCCATTCTTCCACGAGTGATTTGAATCATGCCCCCCGACGCGTCGATAGCCCATAGTGGAAGTGGAAGGACTCTGGCCGACATATGGTGACAGCGAATGCCAGCTGCCAGGTCACATGATCGCTTGCTAGCGCTCGAATGGTTCGTGACTTTGCTGGCTTCTCACACACTCAAATCAAGCAGTGATATAGGCCATCTTAAATCCCATTATACATCGAAAGCAATGATTTTACACCAGAAACCGGTAGCAAAAAAAAAAAAAAGGTTCAATGGTCCTCGCGTCGGGTGCATTAAAAACCCCCTGGGCCTTGGGGAGGAAAAGCTACCGACGCGGGAAAAAGAAAGGTAGCTAATAAAAAGACAAGAAAGAAAAGCCATTGTTCTTGCCGTAGAGCGATGTCGGACTATGAAACTTCAAATCAGTCACGCTTGCCACTGTATGAGAAAACTAAAGCCCACTGTTCGAGTCGTTGTCGTCGCCCAGTTCCTCGACGGGTTCCCAAGTCCAGGAGACAGGTGCCGGTTCATCAAACGCCATGCTTCTGGAAGCTTCATCACGAGACGGAATGTGGCAAGTATCCCACCAAGTTTGTTCTCCATACTCGACGTTCTCCCCGGCGGCTTCATCAGTAACGAGCTCCAAACGCTAGACTTGGCTAGGGTCGCACGTCCTTTGCCCGCCACCTCGCCATTCCTGTCTTGAACCCGGCGACGTCAGGCTTTGAGAGCTTACACACGGAACTTGACCAGGGTCCCATGCTTGTCGCGCTCGCTGCCACAACGCCGTGGTTTGACAAGTCTCGTCAACTTGGTACAACCGCCAAAGCTTCGACTGCGGTGCTTTGTTCTCGGTTAGTAACGCTCGTTGCACTAAACACATGGCTTACATGAAACAGTCGGTTCATCACGAAAATCCAAGCCGGGTGTCGTCTTCTCCGTAAAAGGCGTGAAAAGATAACAACGGTTGAACCTTAACAAAAAGAAAGGAAGAAAAAATGTCAGCCATGCCTGAAAACGGAGAAGAGAAAAGAAGTATTGGGCATCGCTGCCCGGGCCCACTGGGGCGGAGAGCGGCCCTGCCAGCCGCCCTGCGTTTGCGTGTGTTCAAGACCAGCCAGTTTCTTAACATTCCGGCCGCGCTTAAGAGAGGGAGCCCGAGACTCAGCAAGTTCACTCGAGTTGCCGCCAGAGTGAGTCTTAAGACGCCCAAGAATAGCCAAGCCAGTAGATTGAACGATTTTCCAGACACGCTGAAAGGCGGGACTTTTTCTGCGCTCAAGATCTTTGGGTCTGTTGATGATTTCGGCGCACTGAAGAGACAAAGACTGATCAGCAATGACAGAGTCCTCCTGGGCGGGAAGGTCGCTGTGCGCAGGGATAGCAAGGCCATCGAATCCGTTGATGGTTTTGACGCGCTTAAGCGCGTTCACTGGCACTGGAGACATGGCGACAGGCGCGTCCTGGGCAGGAGTGATGACATGGACGTCCAAGGCGGGTTGCAAATCGGCAGCGTCAATGCGAACGATTTTAGGAGTGTGTACGGGACTGGTGAAGATGTCCTGGCCGGGAGTGATGATCTGGACGTCCAAGGCGGTTTGCAAATGGGCAGGGTCAACGTGAACGATTTTAGGAGTGTGGACGGGAACGGTGAAGATGGGAACGGAGAGACTGTCCAAGGCGGTTTGCATGTCGACAACGTGAACGATTTTAGGGGTGTGGATGGGAACGGTGAAGATGGGAACGGAGAGTCGACGACCAGCGTCAACATAGGTGGAGATGGGAGCAGCGGAGGTAGTCGCGGTGTGCATGGTGTGCATGGTGTGCATAGGATAAGAAGAGAGAGATCCGCGTTGGGCAGTTTTGACTTCAAAGACTGTCAGCCGCCTTGCTTATGTCAAACACGATCGGCTTACCTATTTTGGCATTACTGCTTTGGCGTACCTACACGGGTAGCGGTGACGTTTATAGTTGGGGTACGGGGGCGGGTCAGAACTCTGGCTACCATAGCCCGTACGGGCGGCCAACCACCAACCGCCAACCGCCTCCATCTCAAAATCCACCAGGAAACCCAAGTACTGTGACAGCAATGCATGCCATCGGACTGCAACCGCTCACAGAAATGTGCCGTTTTTATGGTCAACAACTTGGCGGCAATTTTTGTCTCCCTCACTTCGTCTTTTTGTGGCATTCATCTTCATCTCTTAGTAGTAGTTCACGAGGGCAGCATCTGGTAGCAAAGCGCATATCATCAAGTCATGTGAACTCGTCACGACTGCCTCCTCGCATGTGTAAACCATGTTGGGTCGCACCTCATCTCATCAGACATGCGCATGACTCAGAGTAGAAGATTCTGACACAACGGAGTTGAGAGGTCAAGAGCTCGAGAGAAAGACATCATATCTGGTATGGTCCTTTTCTTTCCAACTATTCTTTGCAGACAGATTGCATATCAACAACATAATTATGCGTGACGTGAAACGTAGGTGCTTACAAGTGCCGTGGTTCCATGACCAATATAGGGCACAGTGGTCACCTTGAGGATACATTGGTCGTTGACGAAATCCGAGAGCTGAGCGACCAGGCGTACCTTGGTAGGTAACATGTATCTTCCCAAATGAGATTTCCACTTGTTCAAATGCTGGTCATTGGTCATCTCGGTCATGTACCTGTTGTCATAATATGACATGTGATTTGACATGGTGTGGACGGATTCTGCCTGTATGAAAATGTTGTGAGTCATCGCACCCTCAGTGACATAATGAAATACGCACCACATGCGCCACCGGGATTGTTGTCGAGTGAGCTAGTATTCGTGAACAAAGGACGACTACAATTGTAAGCCATGCAGTAATGTTTTGTTCAAACGATGAACCTACCAGGTTCAAGGGCCCCGAACACCAGGCTGTCGCTTCTGCCATGCTCCCCTCTGGCTTCTGATACAACGTCGTCAGAATCGTCGGGGAAACAATAAACAACTGTGTGAGCTCCATACTGTTAGGTTGGACAGCTGGTTTCTGGGCCGCGAGATGTGCAGAGGAGCAGTTGCCGCGTTCTGGGTAAGGATGCACGTTCGATTCCTAGATAGTGATCCAAGCTGACATGGCTCAAAGCAGTAATGCCAAAATAGGTAAGCCGATCGGTTTTTGACATAAGCAAGGCGGCTGACAGTCTTTGAAGTCAAAACTGCCCAACGCGGATCTCTCTCTTCTTTATCCTATGCACACCATGCACACCATGCACACCGCGACTACCTCCGCTGCTCCCATCTCCACCTATGTTGACGCTGGTCGTCGACTCTCCGTTCCCATCTTCACCGTTCCCATCCACACCCCTAAAATCGTTCACGTTGTCGACATGCAAACCGCCTTGGACAGTCTCTCCGTTCCCATCTTCACCGTTCCCGTCCACACTCCTAAAATCGTTCACGTTGACCCTGCCCATTTGCAAACCGCCTTGGACGTCCAGATCATCACTCCCGGCCAGGACATCTTCACCAGTCCGTACACACTCCTAAAATCGTTCGCATTGACGCTGCGATTTGCAACCCGCCTTGGACGTCCATGTCATCACTCCTGCCCAGGACGCGCCTGTCGCCATGTCTCCAGTGCCAGTGAACGCGCTTAAGCGCGTCAAAACCATCAACGGATTCGATGGCCTTGCTATCCCTGCGCACAGCGACCTTCCCGCCCAGGAGGACTCTGTCATTGCTGATCAGTCTTTGTCTCTTCAGTGCGCCGAAATCATCAACAGACCAAAGATCTTGAGCGCAGAAAACGTCCCGCCTTTCAGCGTGTCTGGAAAATCGTTCAATCTACTGGCTTGGCTATTCTTGGGCGCTTAAGACTCACTCTGGCGGCAACTCGAGTGAACTTGCTGAGTCTCGGGCTCCCTCTCTTAAGCGCGGCCGGAATGTTAAGAAACTGGCTGGTCTTGAACAACGCAAACGCAGGGCGGCTGGCAGGGCCGCTCTCCGCCCCCAGTGGGCCCGGGCAGCGATGCCCAATACTTTCTTTTCTCTTCTCCGTTTTCAGGCATGGCTGACATTTTTTCTTCCTTTCTTTTTGTTTAAGGTTCAACCGTTGTTATCTTTTCACGCCTTTACGGAGAAGACGACACCCGGCTTGGATTTCGTGATGAACCGACTGTTTCATGTAAGCCATGTGTTTAGTGCAACGAGCGTTACTAACCGAGAACAAAGCACCGCAGTCGAAGCTTTGGCGGTTGTACCAAGTTGACGAGACTTGTCAAACCACGGCGTTGTGGCAGCGAGCGCGACAAGCATGGGACCCTGGTCAAGTTCCGTGTGTAAGCTCTCAAAGCCTGACGTCGCCGGGTTCAAGACAGGAATGGCGAGGTGGCGGGCAAAGGACGTGCGACCCTAGCCAAGTCTAGCGTTTGGAGCTCGTTACTGATGAAGCCGCCGGGGAGAACGTCGAGTATGGAGCAGAACTTGGTGGGATACTTGCCACATTCCGTCTCGTGATGAAGCTTCCAGAAGCATGGCGTTTGATGAACCGGCACCTGTCTCCCTGGACTTGGGAAACCCGTCGAGGAACTGGGCGACGACAACGACTCGAACAGTGGGCTTTAGTTTTCTACAGTGGCAAGCGTGACTGATTTGAAGTTTCATAGTCCCGACATCGCTCTACGGCAAGAACAATGGCTTTTCTTTCTTGTCTTTTTATTAGCTACCTTTCTTTTTCCCGCGTCGGTAGCTTTTCCTCCCCAAGGCCCAGGGGGTTTTTAATGCACCCGACGCGAGGACCATTGAACCTTTTTTTTTTTTTTGCTACCGGTTTCTGGTGTAAAATCATTGCTTTCGATGTATAATGGGATTTAAGATGGCCTATATCACTGCTTGATTTGAGTGTGTGAGAAGCCAGCAAAGTCACGAACCATTCGAGCGCTAGCAAGCGATCATGTGACCTGGCAGCTGGCATTCGCTGTCACCATATGTCGGCCAGAGTCCTTCCACTTCCACTATGGGCTATCGACGTCGATGGCGGCGTCGGGGGGCATGATTCAAATCACTCGTGGAAGAATGGGCGCAGAGGAATCCTCAAGAAGCTTTGGACTCGATTAAAAGACGAAGTTATGCGACTGAAAATGTAAGACAGCTCACTTGGCACGTTGAAATCAGTAAATATCATTCGGAACATGCCGCGAGTGCTGTCACTTCACCATGGAGTTGGCCGATTACAGCGACGATTTATGATCATCAACTTGAATACCGCCATGGACTTCCCCTTCCATTACGCCTTGGGACACTGAAGCTGAGACGGTGTACTATTCCCTCCCACGGCACCCTTCGTACGGTTCACGTCTTCGCCAGGAATCTAGGAACCGTGGATTGATACACTGTACTCAAACTATTGACGCGAATTTTTTTCTCGGGAGCTTTCATGCGCCCGGAATTTATCTGCCATAGCCACGTCATCAAGTGCGCATGTATTACTATATATATTCGGTCAACATTCCATGTTCAATAACTCGACATTGGAATTCTAGATGCCCTTATTGCACCATCCGAGATCAATTCTTCTTCATCCCTAGTTCACGTGAGGATTTATCCAGATCCAACAGTGTTCCGCGGAACTGAGCAAATAGTCTCATAAGCTCTCATTCTACATGTACGTACCATGTTGGGTTGTCCTACGCGAACTGGTTTTCTCATCACCGCTGTCTCAGAGAACCACCCCCTTCTCCCAAGCATCCGTGCCAACTTCCAATTTCAGGACCTGAAACCGGACGGGCAAGTTGTGATGTAACGAGAAGTTCTTTATTGAATAGTGGATTGGGCAGGAGATCGAAACGGCACAAGGTATCTCTATGCGTTCCCGCTCCTTCAACTTCGACTGACTTGAAAAACCAACTTAGATTAGATCTCTACCTAATGGAAGGAAGTTCAACAAATGTCCGGACGCCCATAGGGATGGGCATTGAGCTTCGTCATTCGCACACGTAGATGGACCGTTCTTGATCGTTGCGCCTTGATTTTGAATCTTTGAAAGTTATCATTCCGGTGTTTGGAGCCATACCGCCTCAGACCTCAGAAAGAACATCTGATCGTTGCTCACAGGCCTGTCTTTAAAATGACCTTTATCCGCCGAGGTTTTACAGTTGGTAGCACTTAGGGGGAAGAAAGTTTCTCTACTACGGTCAATGTTCTTCCCCAGCACCCAGCCTCCGATTAAGCATCAGACGGCATATTGCTGAATAGAGCTGTCACATGTGAGTATAGACATGATTATTGTGACGAAGCTTAAGAAATGAATTGCTAATCGCTTCAACCGATTCAAAGCGCAAACATCGAATAAGCTAGTCATGATACACCGTACTTCTCTCTAAAGGAAACTATCTCTCCGATGGTTATGGAGGGAGAGTAACCAAAGTGGCTATGCTGGATATGGTTGTCCAACTCCAAACATGGGAGGAAGAACCTCACGTACTTACGTCCGTTTTGGATCGGTTCTTGATCTCATGTTAGTTCAACATCCGAGAATGGAAGAAAGATGACAAGTATTACTCGTCATAGCCCGAAAATGTCATCCAACAATAGGTGGCCTTCTAAAGCTACGCGGTGTTACGATGATATGTTTGCCTTTTCTACTACGATGGGTCATTGGCTTATCAGCCAAAATGTCCTTCATTTACAAACCTAAAAATTTTTCACTCGTCGTCTCAGGTATTCATATATCCTTGTTTCAATACCGTTTAGTGACTACCATTCGCGAACATGATGTCCGACTTTCGCCTCCAATTTGCCATCTTATCATGGACGTTTTGATTACTGTATAAAGGGAGTTAGAGCGTTCTATGAACAGCATCGTCTGGCATGAATGTTAAATGCCGTAACGTTGAGATAATGTCATTCAATATTTCATTCATATTTCGCCTGCTTATGTTGTAAGTCCAGCCATCGTTATAACAACGGTAATATGGGCGTAACGTCGATGTAACGACGATTGTGACCGTCTTGTACTTTGCGTCTTTATGAAGTCCGGGTGACACGAATCCTTACGCAAACGTCAACGCCCTCTGTTGAGCTAAATCTCAATATCTAAAGGGGCGTAAGATGGAGACAGTACGAGTTCCACGGGATTCACCGGGGGTCGCTAAAATTGCTTTGTGCACGTTCATGTTAATTGTCCTGCTACTCTCACACGACCTTTTATTCAGTCAAGTTCCAGATATACGAGAAACGTCTCAGTCTGTAAGCAGTCGCAAGATTTTATTTTGGAAACTCAAACGAGCAACAAGCACCTCATTCCAAGAAAGACGTCTACGACCGGGCATTATTTGATTTAATATCACCTCGATGATACCCATGAAGAACATATCAGGCATTCGCGGATCTGTCAACTCTTTCAAAATATGTTGATCACAACTTAAAGGTCTATCATCACCGCTTTAAGATCTCGAGACGCCACAGAGGTGACGCCATACCCGTGTCGTGACCGATACCTCGAGGCTCGGGTGCAGTGGGAGTGTCGCATTACCACCGTTGCTCACGGAAAGGGCAGATAGAGTAGATAAGTGGATCGATATGATTATCGATAGGCTCACTGACAAATGCTGTGCGAACCAGCGATTCAATTGTTTATCGATGCTTTAAGTATGTCCGATCAGATGTTGAGTAAGCTAGACCAGGTCCACTTAATCTCTACAATATATGTTAGATCTTTTTTTTTTTCATTTTCTACCACGTGCGAATGATGAAGGGGTATAACCCTATCTGAAAGACGCTTGTTCCCAAAGGTGATAAGAATGACTTTTTCGTTATTTCAACGTCAAGGCCGTGCGAGAAGACGTAAGATGTTGATAAACAGGTCTTGGGGCAGAAAATGGCGCTATACTTGTTGAAGTACCATGAATGAAAATCGATACATTCGGGAGAGTTGTATGTATGGACAGCTTCCCGGGATTCAGATGACTTCGCCTGCAGCGGGGAATTTCAGCGGCTACATAAAAAAAAGAGACAACATATGATTTCCGCATTCCTCGCTCTTGGAAGTCACATTGCAAGGACACCTCTCTCTCTATGTACATAAGCCTCCTTCTTCTTTCGTACCTTGTCGTCATTGACGGGCTCACCTTATCACCGGACACCACCTGCGTCCAACGAGACGTAAATGGACCATGAACGCGGGCTTCTCTTCAGACTTTTAGAGTGGGCGTCTTACCAACATACTGGCGGCCAACTTGCGTCAACCATCCTTATACGGTTAGACTAGGTGAACGCGTTGCGATGTGATAGCCATCACCGACGGGTTGTGCAAGTGCCATATGTATGTTTCAAATGTTGAACTTGAAAGGGCAGCATGCGGCATGTGAGCACGGGGAGTTGGCTGGAAAGGCGTGAAGAAAGACTAAAACAGGTAACCTGTAAGCATTGATTAATTTAGGCTTTTGAAGCAGCGTGTGAGTGGAGCGGTTTGTAAGTAACGCGTACAAACACATGCACATATGTATTCATTCGTTGAATCCCCGCTTACATTTAGCCAGTTGGCGGCGGCTGGCCTGACCACGAATTGTCGGAAAAGGCAGACGACGGCAAAAGCGGGTAACAAGGCCGATGACTCAGGGGTTGACCACCAGCAATCAGACTTGTAGCGCTAGCACTAGTGCATCATTTTGTTGTGGGGGTGCGTGTGAATTCATAGGGCGCTATCTTGCTTATTTCAAGTACTCAAGCTCAAGTACGATGCGATACTAGGTACAGTAGAAAGAGCGCATGCGTAGGCTATTCAACCAGGGTGTATGAGCAAAACATATTGATGCGGTATTTTCGGAATCATGGTCTTGTGGAGACATATGATGTGCCAGTTGACATGTAGTTCGTGTAGTTCGGCAATGCGCACCGTCATGAGATATAGGTTTGTAATGTCAATGTCCTTGAATAAAGGTGATCTTGAATAAAGGGCCCATAGACAAAAGGGCCGCAGCTGGAGACTGCAATGCTCCAAATTTGGTGGCTTCCCATGCAGTAAGGCGATATGTCTTGGCTGCCGAAAAACCACTAGTTTTGTCTGTCTGCTACAGCTAAATATGACCAGAAATAGTTGTGCGGTGGTGATTACGGCTACCAGCCCAGTGGCAGAAGTTTGTAATTACGACATCAACAACAGAGCGAGAAGTTTTGCGGACCGAATTTCTCGACTAAACTACTTCCGCGGTCACTGAAAAAGAGGTTTTAACAGTTAATTACTGGTCCTTAGCTAAACGATGAGCACTTGGGTCGGCCACCCACGGAGACGTTTGAGACAGACCCACTGCTTAGCGTGAGCATGTTTAGACGTAGCTCACAGCTTCGCGTTTGCCCAGTTACACTACATACGGGGTATGGGATACTGATACAGCGTACACTCTTCCTGTGTCCATTCATTTCATTGTTAAGAATGAATTTCATGCTTGTTCCTTGGAGATGAGGCTACATAACGAAACTGCTTCCCCATCCGTACGAAGACTTGTCTTGCAGAAGCAAAGGGAATTCCCGTAGACGCTAGTGAGTTGCTCCGGCATGTAAGGAGATTCGTAGATATCCGATCAAAGCTCAGGTAGAGACATATTGTTTTGGCAGACAGTAGTATCAAGGAGATTATAGCATAGTGAGTAAGGAGGCCGTAACTGTTGTTTCAGGCAATCGGACAACCATGGTAAATGGCTGTCTAGTCATGTCTTCCATCGTTGACTTAGTATCTGTATCTTAGGATGAGAATCAGTTGGTTTTGTGTGTAACGATGTCTTAATCTATTCATGCCTGGTTGCAGGGCGTGCCTTCAGGATTCAGTGCATCACGTTTATTACCTACTGCCACCGACCCGCCCTTGGCTGGATTTTGAGAGCTGCGACGTACGCCTAGCGACGGTCAGGGAAGAACGAGATGGTCGGAACCCGAAAAATTTGCACATTCCCCGGCTAGCAGGACTGCCCGCCCTGGTTGAGTATGGGAGAATTAGCTCCGCTGTGCGCCATTCTCGATGATCATGAAGGACAGTGAGCTGCAGGAACAGCGGGAGCTAGTGAATGGATAGACAGATGCTCGTCAGAACAACAGCGAATATGTAAAGAAGAAGATTCACGGACGTCCTTTTGGAAAGCTATGGTCGGCAAAGGACATTTAAAGGATAGGTTCGAAACGTTTGCGCAGCCATGAGGCGCACGGAACTAATTGCCCACATTCTAAAAGGAAGAGCGAGAAATCCTCATGGCTCCATTACATACAGAGATCTCCGATGCGCTATATGCCGTGAGACCAAACACGGATAAACCTTGAAATCAAGATCGCATCTTGCGACGGCCTTCGCGAAAACTGTGTTGCCGTTTTTCTCATGCATAAACGAAAAATAATTTAGTTTGGTTCCTTATATGAAGCACCATCTTCCCCGTCGCGCATACACCCATCACCATGTCCGCTGCGCCCAGCGACGCCACCGACTCTCGCCTCAGAATCCGCAAGTGGATATCAACCCTCCCTTCGAGTGACCTCTCCCTCCACCACCGCTCGTCTTCTACCTCCAGTTCCATCATACGTGCAGACTCCCCACTTTTGGGCTTTACATCGCAGGAAAATGCCTCACACGATCCGCTCTGCCGTCCTTCTCCCAATTACATCCGTCAGTTACCGGAGGGCGTCCAGCCCGGTAAACTAGACAAGGTATGGTGTTTGGTCCGCATATATGCGCGTATGTTCATCAGGTCCACGCATATAGTCACTCCCAGAAATGCGCGTACCATCTGTAGTAGCTGAGGAACCAGAACTGGATATTTTACAACCCTCTCTTACGCGAAACCGAGTTTTTCTCAGCGAGATGCGGTACCCTACCCACCTTTCGTTCATTCATCCCCGACCTACTCTTCCACGGCAACCTTCTCTTCCAGTAATGCGCACCACCGTACCACCATCTCCCTGTTCACGCCAAACATTCGATTCCACTCTTCCAGCCAGGGTGCGTTCTCAGTCGATAATGACCGCCCATCGACCCAATTTATCAATACTCCAACCACCGGTGATACCTCCTTCGCCAACTCGCATAGTCCAACCACCACCAGCAGAGAATGCGAGTCCGGATCTGCAACGCCGAAAGCTCAAAGCGCTTGTTATTGCGTCTGGCTTAGCGGATGAGGAAGAGTTGCGAGCTGATGGGCTTGCTTCTGATCCGAATCCTCAAGGAGAATCAGCCCAGGACAACGAAAATATGTCGATGGAAACCAGTTCACCCTCGCGCCAAACCTCAACTTCACATAACGAGTATCCCTCAACGACCGTCTCATCTGATCCACTATTTACGATTGACCCCATCTCTCCGAGAACATCCTCATCTTCCGATGATTTGGACGAATTCGACGAAGATGCTTCCTATTACGGAAAAGAGATGGATCCGCTGTTTTCGCCCTACTCCAGCGAACCGCCTCGAGAGGCTTCGAAATGGTCTTTATCTTCGTCTGTGGAGATGGATCTACAGAGCAGGCGACATAGCACATCGAAATCACCCAAGGGCAAGTTCAAGTCGTTCATCTCACGTTTTAGCTCAAGTAGCCAATCGTCTGGCGGTGATAAACATGTCCTATCGTTTGCTACGGGTGGTCAAGAGAAGCAGGCCCATTGTCAAAATTCACACGCAGACATTCTCGAGGTGGCAGCTGGACGTTCCAGCCTGTCTTCGCAGTTGCAGGCAACCACGTATGGGTCATGGGAAAGCGTTCCTGCAACTCCGACGACGAGCATGAGTGCCAGTACCGGCTTTTCGCTAGTGACACCGAATGATAAGAATGAATCCAACGATACCGCTAGTTCACGACACCGCTCCAGCGATGAAAGACTATCAATAGGAAAAAGCGTCGCCCGCACCAGTATTGAATCGCCATTAACAAGAGACACGTCCTCGTCGAGCTTGACATGGTCAGGAAACAACACTTCTATTCCAAACAGTCCCGTTGAAACCACCATACTACCGCTGAAAACTTCAATATCTGCTGCAAATCTAAGAGTAAGCGGCTTGAAGAGTTTGGTGTCAAGGCCTGGCCCGAGCACCACAGACAGCGCAATTGGGCAATCACACAGCGAGAAGAAAGGCTCCAAGGATAATGGCGCACCGCTCCCAGTGCAGGCGCCCCGTACTTTCCGGGAAAGGATGATGTTGAAAAATAATGGCTCTACTCTAAGTCTGATATTGGGTAAAGGCGGCAATAAGACCGCTAAGTCGAAGCGCAAGCTTTTGATAAGTGGCGTCGAGCCGGGTAACTATAGAAGATATGAGGCCATCAGCAGCTGGTGCGAAGTGAGTTTATGTCATGATCGTATATCGTTTAACACTTCATTTCCGTAGGGCTTCGGCGAGGTAACTGTAAACCATCAAAGCAATGGAGTGATTGTTGCGGATTTCAAGGACGTAAACGTTGCTAATACGGTAATTGGCAGTCACCGCACCATCGTACTTGATGGCTAAATTCTTCCTTCAGGTTTGTCGTCTGCAAGCACGAGTACATATTCGAGGTGCCGGCAGCGTCAGTCTATCTTGGACTACAAAATAATCCTTGCTTAATGTTTGCCACAACGATTGGTGCGCTCTGCATCGACGATTCTGGTGCAAATGAACGATTCGACGAACATATATAATTCATGCCTATTCTCCTTGGTAATTTTGTCTTCGGCAACTCATCCAATCTTTGGAGACTAGGGGTCTGACAAGGGACTTGCCTCCAAGTTACGAACTTTAAAGCTTCACTCCCACGCTCATTACTGTATTTCTGGCAACTTCATTCCTTGCAATCACGCTCGTTTTGGATTTCTCAAATTGTGTCACTCCTTGCATTTCGTTGCTTGTTGTCCTTGCTGTCCGCCTGGTAGATGTATTGGAGTCTTGCCGAATCCTGGTGTATACATTATTCATAACATTGCTACTAGAGATTATATTATAAATTTAAACAAGTTTTTGGTCTAAGGTGCGCAGTGGGTGCGCAGTACTGTGCACTGCCACACCGCATATATATCGCCGATCGGAGCATTCCGACTTACCTACGATAACCACCTCCCCATCCCGCCATGGATGCCCTACGACTCCAGAGGAAATATCCACAAGTATCTCGCGATGACATGTTCAATCTTATCAACCAATTCAAGTGAGGATAGACTAGTCCCCACCCTTTCATGTTTCATCATCATATCCTTGATTACATAGTGCGATAAGCACCGACACCCCTGGACGTGTTGACAAGTCTGCCGTTCTACAGGCCTTGCAATCTCAAGGAGAATCGTATGACGTAGTTCGCGAAACTCTAAAGCATGTCAGCGTCGACGCGAGTGGGAAAGTCGAGCTGGAAGATTGGGTCGAGGTGACACAGTTCTATCTTTTGATGTTGACGCTCTATCTCTGACGGGAATCACCTGCCTTAGCTTAATGTGAAACTCAAGTCGCAAGAGCGGACGATCACGAAAAAAGCGGGCAAGGTCACGGTTCAGGGGTCAAACGCGAACGTAAGCCATACGATCAATGAGGACGAGCGTCGTGAGTTTACGAATCATATTAATGGGGTGCGTCGTGTTTCAGTTTTTTTCTTCGGGTTCCCAGCGATGAACCGTTTCTCATGTCTCGCTCGCCCGCTCGTTAGGTCATTGAGAACGACCCGGACCTCGCGAGCCGGTTCCCGATCCCTACCAATACAATGCAACTCTTCGATGAATGCAAAGATGGATTGATCCTGTGTAAACTCATTAACGATTCTGTTCCCGATACGATCGATATGCGTGTCCTGAACAAGTCTCAGCCGCGCAAGCCACTCAACGCCTTCCAAATTACGGAGAATAACAATATTGTTATCACATCTGCCAAGGCTATTGGATGCTCTGTTGTCAATATCGGCTCGTCCGACTTTGCTGAAGGCAGGGAACATCTTATTCTCGGGCTGATATGGCAGATTATCAGAAGGGGACTGTTGGCCCAAGTTGATATCAAGCTCCACCCCGAGCTCTATAGACTGTGCGAAGAGGGTGAGACGGTGGATGATCTGTTGAGGCTCACACCAGATCAGATTTTGCTTCGGTGGTTCAATTATCATCTCAGGGCAGCTGGATGGAAAAGACGGTACGTGATCTCGAAGTTCGGCATGATCCACATCTAACAGGTCGCGCCCAGAGTAAACAACTTTAGTCGTGACGTGTCTGATGGCGAGAACTACACTGTCCTTTTGAATCAGTTGAAACCAGAGCAATGTTCGTTGGCTCCACTGCAGACGAAGGATCTTCGCACACGTGGAGAGCAGGTGATTAATTGGATTCTTTTTGCCCCTGGGCGCGGCACTGATCTCGGCTACAAGGTGCTTCAAAACGCGGCTAACATCGGCTGTCGCAAGTATCTGACCGTCTCATCACTCCTGT
This sequence comes from Amanita pallidorosea, assembly GCA_023014475.1. Taxonomy (NCBI): domain Eukaryota; kingdom Fungi; phylum Basidiomycota; class Agaricomycetes; order Agaricales; family Amanitaceae; genus Amanita; species Amanita pallidorosea. The sequence goes on from JAEBUS010000062.1 coordinate 62,758, forward strand.
CTGGGAATCCGCGCTTGAACCTTGCCTTTGTTGCCAACCTATTCAATACACACCCTGGTCTCGAGCCCCTTGACGAACAGGAAGCGAAAGACTATGGCGCTGTCGCAGACTTTGATGCGGAGGGCGAGCGTGAAGCCCGGGTGTTCACTCTGTGGCTCAACTCGTTGGACGTCGAACCTGGCGTGTTCAACTTGTTTGAGAACATTAAAGACGGGTTGATTATTTTGCAAGCATTTGACAAGGTTCTGCCGGGTAGTGTCATCTGGCGTCGTGTATCGAAGCCTAAGGAAGGTGGCGTGAAGCCTATTTCCTACAGCGAGGAGGGGGAGGAAGACGTGGATATTGGTGTAACACCTAACCAGCCCACCCTTTCCCGATTCAAGTGTGTCGAGAACACCAACTATGCAGTCGATCTCGCCAAACAGAATGGCATGCATATGGTTGGAATTCAGGGTGCCGATATAGTCGACAAGAACAAGACGCTGGTTCTCGGGCTCGTTTGGCAGTTGATGCGACTAAGTATTATCAAGACGTTGTCGTCATTGTCCAAGACCGGTCGTCCAGTAACGGACACGGAAATTCTAAAGTGGGCTAATGCGACGGCTCAAAAGGCAAAGCCCAATGTCAAGACAATTCGCTCGTTCAAGGACCCCTCGATTACGACCGGGTTGTTTCTTTTGGACTTGCTCGACGCTATTCAGCCAGGGATCGTGGATCCTTCTTTGGTGATCAACGTTTCAGATCACGGAGATTACGAAGAACGCAGACAAAATGGTTAGGACTCAATTGTACCCTAAATCTTTGGGCAAGGGCTGATTGTATCTCCAGCGAAACTCGCTATCTCTATTGCGAGAAAGATGAATGCTTTGATCTTCTTGGTGCCTGAAGATATTGTTGATGTGCGACCACGCCTGGTGAGTTGCAAGCAACCTTGTTCAGATGTACCACGCGCTGATGCATGGATCTGTCAGATTTTAACGTTTGTTGGGAGCTTGATGAGTATTGCGCAGCGATGATTTGTCACGATGCTACGGGTGCGAATTCCGCTGCACTTTCTTTTCCCCATATTGCTTTTCAATTTAGTAGGATCATCCCGCAGAATCCTTTGCGGGGTGAATCAATTTTTGGTTCTCAAACTTCGTTCTTATGTTTGAAATTACAACGTAAATCAATAGATGTACGCTACATTACTAAGTCCTTTTTCAATGGAATGGAATTAAGTCATTGCCGGCGACACGTTTCAACATCGCGCAAAAGTGGAGAGGAAGTGAACCATAATCACGTGATTTGGGTTGCAAAAACGCCGGGCGGCATCAAAGCGTTGCTGCTGAACAACCTTACCATCGTATTTCATGGATCTTTCCAGAAATTGAGGGCAAGATTTGTTTTTTGATTACTATGACCAAAAATCTCGCTTCAGTTATCCTTATATTCTGTGACCTATATATGTATTACACCTGTTTTAAGGACTTGACCGTTTGGATTTCTTCTGAATCCTGATACATTTGCTAGACAATCCTGTTCAAAATCCGAGTATATAAACTCTTAGTCTAGTTTAGAGTTTATAGCACGTATTCCAAAAATCCGATCACCTCAAAGTGTTGGCGATCCTTTGATATTCACATTGAACTTTTTGCAAACTCCCAAGTACACCTTGCGATTGCGTTACCGAAAGTTGGGCGCGCACGAGGAATTGGTGTTTCATGGTATTATGTTAACCGTTATTGGTTCGATGCTCCCCTGTCCATGTGTCGTCATTGACGGAGAACTTGTGATCAAGCCACTCATTCAATCTATGCAGAGATGCACCTTGATGCACGTGCTGTATTGATTAGGATCTCATGTGCAATTCTCAACTTGTCGATTGCGAGCCTTGCACGTTGGAGGTCGCGGGATTGTTTCAAAGGATTGGGGCGTGATGTCGTGGGTGCCGAACTTTGAAGTACGAAGCACTGGGGATCGTCTGTCAACGGGTCAAGCGCTGTTCCAAGTTTTTGAGACATTTCAGAGCTGCCATACGGGTTATACTTATTGACTAGCAATGACAGATTCAGGATTGTCGTCAACTTCGACCGAAGCCATAGTTCGTTCAGCCCTCAGATTTCGGCGATTGTACGCTGAGAAAGCGAGGAATATTCTGCTTCTAACCACCGGAGTTGTCATCCGTTGCAAACGGGATATCATATCAAGTTCACACGCTAATGTCAAGGAGGTTATACCAGGGACAGTTGCACAGATCTTCTTCCTGGGATCTCGTGATTGATTAGGAGATGCGCGCTTTTCTGCCGTGAAGGCCTTGAGAGTTGGCCATGTGTACATAGTTTTCCATCGCAAATCATGAGCGACCATCACGCACATCGCCCATCTCCGCGTGGCAAGCGCAAACGCCCGCGGCGCTGGCGAGTTTGTGGAATGGCCTTTCGCGACGTGGGAGAAAACCAACGTTTATCGCTGCCCGCGAATGTATGGTCGTCTTTTGCCAGTAGTTGCCAACCCTTCATTCTATCAAATATATTTTGTCAACGTCAGCTGATGTGAAAATGTTGAGCTCTCATCGATCTCACGCTCCAGGTACTTGTTTGAGGTTTCCCATAACAGCATTCCGATTCTTTGGCCCGTTGCTCGCCACTCGCGCCATATCGTTTGTCCGAATGAGGCCGCGCAATATATCTGATATCTAAGCAAGGAGTCATTCTTCCATGGTGGGTCAAATTCACATTCCCTGTGGCACGGTGCCTTTGTGAATAGGGACCCGAGCAGTTAGATTATATCGTTAGGGTCCGGGCAAACTCCGTGAGGACCTACCGGTATGTTTCACGTGTGTGACATGTGTGACCGATTATCACGTCTCTTCGTCGGAGAGCAACGGCTGTACCCTGACGATGGTCTCACCGCCAAAACCCTGGGAGAGAAATGGTGCTGCAGGTACATTGAATCCTGTACAGCAGACGACGAGCTCGTCGTTCACAACAGCAACCACAGCGGCTGCGGCTGCGAGCAACCCACCACCAGTAACAGCGACAGCCAACTTTCCTACGACATCTTCATCCACGATCCCGACGGTCCCAGAACGTCCTACATCACTCATTACACCATCACCATCAACATCTTTAACACATCCCTATTCATCATATGGTGCCTCGCCGTATTCACGTTTCGGAGGATATGGCTCCTACGGAGGATATGGCGGAATGGGAACATACGGAATGGGCACGTATGGGGGTTACGGAGGTTTAGGATCTTATGGTGGAATGGGTTATGGCGGGTACGGTGGGTACGGTATGGGCATGGGCATGGGTGGTATGCCCTTTGGAAATATCCCAACCGATACACACGGCAATCCGATCCCCAGCCTCACTCAAACCCTCGAAGCAACGACACAACACACGTTCCAGCTAATCCACTCCATCGTCCAGACCTTTGGCGGTGTCGCACAAATGCTCGAATCGACTTTTATGGCGACACATTCATCCTTTTTCGCCATGGTTGGTGTGATAGACCAGTTCGGACAGCTACGAAATGCGCTGAGCAGCGTTTTGGGTCTGTTCGGCCTCGTCCGGTGGTTGCGAGACCTGCTCGCGGGACGTCGGACGATCACAGGATCTCCGACACCCAATGGGCTCCAATACGAGTTCCGCAACTTTATCGATGGAAAGCCTGTTCACGGACCAGCAAGTGCACCACCACGACCAAAAATGAGCAAAAAACCGTTATACATATTCCTCCTCGCCATATTTGGCATACCCTATGCCATGTCGAAGCTTATCCAAGTACTGCAACGTCGTGCACAAGCCGAGGCCGCTGCCAACGGCGGACTTCTGCCTGGGCAACTGCCCGCTCTTGATCCTTCATCGCTCACCTTTGTGCGCGCCTTGTATCCTTTCGGGGCATCAAACCAAAACGAGCTATCGCTCAAAGAAAATGACATTGTCGCCATTACGGCCAAGCTGGATCCGAGAACGGGCATGGAGGTGGATCCACGGGTAGAAGTGGAGGGAGAGTGGTGGAAGGGGCGCACCAGGGATGGACGGGAAGGTTGGTTTCCCAAGAAGTGGGTGGAAGTGCTTCAGCGACGAAAGCCCGAATTGGTGGAGGCCAAGAAGGTGGATTAGCTGGTGTGGCGATCTGATAAGATTGAGATACGGCATATATACATTTTGGTCTCCTATGTTCTGCTCATGCTTGCCTTTGATGTTACCCTACAAGATTAGTACTTTGTTAATGCACAGTAAAGTCTTCACACGATCGAATAGTAATAGAATAATTTTGAGTGAACCTGAAGGCACTCAACGTACAACCTGAAACCTGAAACCTTTGCAACGAACTTATGTAACTGAGCGCCCACGCTGTACTAGTACCTTCGCTGAAAGACTTCTCCGCCCCCTGGTTGCCCCCCTTGCGGAGCCGAGTAAACTAATAATGCATCGCTATGGTAGCAAGTACTAAGTACAATAACATATATAATGTCCCTGTACCTGATCAAGGGCGACGCAATAATTCTCACGTTGAAGAGTGGAATGGATATCTGGCTCGAGCGTTAGCTACATCGAAGAATATGACAATCCCTTCGACGGAAAATATAATCTCAAAACCATCTATGTATCTATCTATTCAAGATCGCTGTTATCTATTGGTCTCTATCTATTCAAAATTGCTGTTATCTATCGATCAAACATCATCTTCCCAATTGTCTGGTACATCCATATTTTCATCACGGGGTTGCGTCTCGGGCGTACTTTCCACCCTAACACCAAGACTTGGCGTCGCAGACCGAGATGGAATATTCGTTGCACGTGGTGCAGGTGTAGTAATGGTGGAGGAGACAGTTCCACCAGTGCTTCTTGGATTCACAATTGCACCCCACCCGCGAGTACCGGAAGCTGTGATACCTGGCACAGGGGGTACTGGCGCCGGGGACCCCGGTTTCGATGGCATACGCCACGCCGAACTTGAGCTTGAACTGAGACCGAGTCTCCCTAACGAAGACGTCATAGATGCTGATAAAAGGGGCATCGGAATGCGCGAGTCCACCCGACGTAAGATTTGAATGCTCCGCAGAGGTTCTTGATCTACCATCTGGGCATCTAGTCTGTATGTACCCGCCAACTGCCAAACGTGATGGTTGATTAGAGCGATGAATGACGAGTGAGCTACTTACGCTGTGAACAAACTTGCGCTTTTCCTGAGTCATGTGAGGCAACACTTGAGATCTCTTATTGGAGGCAATAAACCTTAATAGGTGAGCATAAGCGCATTCCCCGGATGACATGCGAGCAAGGAACGCACTCTGCGAATGTCTTCTCTGCCAAAAGCACAAACTTGGTATCCCCTCTTGCAAATGACATGACCTCGTCGGGGTACACGACTGAACCACCGGCCATGTGTTTATTCGCTCTTTCCCTGGTTTCGTCACTAATTCCAAGTGCTTCTGCTAGCCGAGCGTTCCGTTTGGCGAGTTCACAATCACTGTTACATTTCAGCACACGAGACGAAGACGACTCGGGGTTTGAGAGAGAACGCCCACAACGCAAACACTGCGTCAGACGTCCGCAGGGACATGAGATCGTTACCAGTACCTCGCATGGATCATCCTCAGGACAGGCTGAAGGTGCATGACAAGGCCGTGTGCATGGATGGTGAAACGGGAGACTGGAAAAGCTCGTCAGCTCGGAGGCGGAGCAGTGCAAACAACAGTTGCCTTACCATAACTTGCGATCTTTGCCACACTGGGCGGTACACGCTCCACAATGGCGCGCGTGACACAACCTTTGGCATTGATGGAATCCACAAGCTAATAGACTGATTTATCCATCATGTTAACTACCTTCGTAATGAAGGAATGTTCAACTAACCTTCCGCATACAGTGGCACAAGAAATCTTCTCCCTTTCCAATGAACATTTGACATTCAACACCTCATTCTTCCCACATGCACACAGCTTAGTCGTAAGATACGCGCACAGAGGACATTGAGGTGGAACTTCATGGCATGTATGTGCCATTGGCTGGTGGCCGCAGGACGTCGGCCGGGGACATTGGTAACGACATTCGATCTTCGTACCACAGGGTATTGGTGGATCAAGGATCGTTCGTCCACAAGGGCAGATCACCTACGAGAGAAGAATATGACAAGTATTAATTCTCCGATCAAACTAGAAATGGAATTCACCTCTTCGAAAGTACTCCTCAGACAAGACGGACATAGTCCCTTGTGGTCTTTCCTCTCGCACGTATGATTCCCGCAGGAAAGCATCTTCCCGCAAACCAGGTCGCACTCGTGCAACCCGCCTTCCTCTTCCCCAATCCCAGATGTATGCACGGGACCTACTGCAGCCACTCGTCCCTTCTTCGCCTTTCCTGCAAGCGACGCGAGCGGACAGCAAACCCGTCCACACTCATGATGTCCGCATGCACGAAGAGCTTTGCATAGCCGATCGCACAACAATTCCTTCTTCGCCTCTTCCGTGAAGAAATCGACACACTTGACCTCTTTTGTCGTAAGCCCGCACCGGCATGGCCTCATGGCGAGGGCGCTACAAGGCGGACAGGGTCTCAAATGACATTTCTCGAGACACTCGTGGCCGCAGAGCGTTTGAATTTTGCCACATGTAGAATCGCAAGTTGGAATTGGATCGGTACATGCGTGACGAGGCGAGAAAGTAAATTCGCCTGGCGGTGAAGACGAATCGTCTTGCGCGATAGCGTGTTTACCACACGGACAATGGGTGATTTTGTTCGGCGAAAATGGACAAGTGGCCGGGTCTGGAGATGGCGGATGACAAAGTTTTTGACAACGATGAACACCACAGTCAAACAGCCTTAGAATAGGGGTTTAAACGCGTTGTGAACAAATGGAGATAGATCATTGTGATGGGTGAATGAACCAAGAACAACGGGACTCACCTATCGCAAGTAATCTCGCATTCAAATCTCCCGATCCAAGTTTGCGTTTCGTTTTCGACTCCCTTATGTATGGTGCAAGATAGAGCATTGCCCTCCCCGCATCCAAGCAATCTGTTCGTACGCCCGCAATAGCATTTTGCATCATCTATCACCTCGCAAGCATCACATGCTCCAGTGTGGCATATCTTATCACACGAATGTTTGCCGCAGTCCAGCAGCCTACCACATACGTTACCACATGACACTACTTTCTCTCGGGCCGTGCGGTCTTCTTTGGCTTTCCATTTACCGGGCATATCGTCTCCACAACGAAACATGACAACTTGGTGCCTTGGGCAAGGACATGGCACCTGCATTGTGACTTGACATGGCGGACAGGGCCCAGGGTGACAAAGGAGGGGACAAGCATGTCCGCAGCCCGTTTCTCGAGGACGCGAACACGGATTGCCACAAGAGTGTGGCGTAGCCAGACGCAGTGGCTGAGGATCTGGGGTAGAATGACAGAAACACCTGTTGAAACGGTCACTATGCGTGTTTTTCATGGGTCATAGAGAACGAGAGCATACGAACCAATAGCTGGTGGGCACAAGTTCCCTTCTTGCTTGACATCCAGGACACCTCCACTCTCCCTTTTTGTCCATCTCACCACGATTCCGCCACGCCTCTTCTAGCGTTTTAACACTCTTCTCAGCCCAACTTCTAATGCATTTAAGATGAAAAATCGTCCAGCAGGACTGTGGCACAGTCGTAGTGTCGTTGTCGGAAGTAGAAAATACTTGAGGGGTCGAAGGTGAGCATGACCAAATTGGCTGATTTGGTTTGATGGCAACAAAACAGATGGGACAGTCTGCAAACGGGCGTGCGCTTAACGATTTAATGAGTGTAGATGTAAGATCATCAGCAACATGTGGCGCGTGCGTAGTAGGCGGCCTTGGTTTGATTTGTCGCTTCTCCGAAGACCCGCGCTGCTTCGAATCCGTTGGCGTATGCTTGGTCTTTTCGGGCGCAGATGTCGAAGTTTCCTCTGGCACGGGATCGACCAGTGCGTCCGGTACTGTCAGTCCCGGATTAAACCTTGGGGCGCGAGGCCGATTCCCTGGTCTGGGTGGCTTTGGCAGATGGGCTTCGCTCCGTACTACATCTGCGCTCTGCGATGGAGAATCTGGTCGTGAGGCGCCTGAGACTACGCCTTTATCGGTGCGCCTATCCTTCCCGGACGGTGCCTCGCGTCTCAAACGAGAGCCTTTCTCATCACTTTGCGATCGTTCCTCCTGGGTTCCTCGTCCTTTTCCGCCACCTTTCTCGCTATTCCTCTTAGAATCCGCGAAAGCCGATGGTGTGTGCGGACCTGAAATGCTTCCGCCGGCGCCAGGGTCTATGGTTTGTTTGCCGGAGCGAAAATCCCTTTTGGCATCGGATTGTTTTTCTTGACCCTTCTTGCCACCAATTTCCAAACCCTCATTCTTAGATCTTTCCCGCTTGCGATCATCAGACGGTCTGGCGTTAGATCGTTGCGCCTTTTGCGTCCACTTTGGATGGTATGGTTGTGGTGGTAGATCTGCAGCCGAACTTGTGGGTTGAGGTAGGTCAGACTCTGCCTCCATAAATATAGCGTTGGTGGTGGTTATCAGCAAGCCTGAGGTGATCGCTTGCTAGTTATAATGGCTTCGGTATCAGTCAGCTTACACTGGCATCGGTGCCGAACTTTTCCCGCCGCATCATTACTACCAAATACGGAGATCCCTCAAATTTCTCTTTTGGGAAACTCGGAAAACGTGCTCTTGGCAACCTCGCGTTTTCAAGTCATCTGAAACCATGTCATCAAAACGTGAAATAAACGCTGAAGTTGACTCGGGAACTCGAGCTTTATCGTAATGCATCATAATCAAAAAATCTCTGTCTTGACTTTCCAGAACTTTGGCTCCAGGCTTGATGACATTTCCTACTGCCTATTCTGACCTCCTTCAAACATTCCCTTGGCCAACCAACCGCTGACCCAGATCGGGCTTTCTCGTTCTTTGTCTTTGACTTCAACGAGAGAAACGAGAGACTTGGGAATTATTCATCGCGACTTCACAGCCACGTGCGACAACATGGACCCACAATCAACCACGATGCAAAGGCAACAAAAAACAAGGACGTCAAAGTTTTGTAGGCTCATTTATTACCAAAACGGAAGGTCGGCACGTTAGTATAAATCGTTCCAGCGCCCACACCCATAGGCACCCACAACCTCCATTGCCCCTCATACGACGTCCTGGAGACGACTTCAATCATGGATTACGCGGCAGCTGCTCCTTCAAAATGTCCTGAAACTTCTCCCATTGTAACAACAGTGTTAAACAAGCGAAGAATGTCTTCCATAGCAATCCCCGACAACGATCTCTCGAGTAGGATCCAAGTCGCGGATGACAACGACCTGCAATATAAAATTTATCACGAACTTACCAAAATAACCAACTGCCTCAACGCTGCCGCAAAACATCCCGCCACTGAAGCTGGCCCTTCAGTCACCAAAAGACTCGGCGGTATCTGTAAGATTCCTTTAATCGTCGATGTCTTTCCGGTGACAATATCAACATACAACAGTTACTTCACACCACGTTGCGGCCCGGGATGGCGATAACAGGATGTCAATACTAGAGGCCGCAGAATATGATGCCCTCGGGCAACAGTTTACCACCCTCGTCATCATCGTCAGTTCATCATTATCAAATTGTCCATTCATCACCTCATGTATCGATTGCCCAGTCCACATTCACAGCCAACTTGATCATCGGCTTCCTCACACTCGCGCATAACATAACATCCACTATGCCTTCAGTTCGGAAGGTCCAAAATGAGATCGGAATGTTCTTCGCTCTTAGTGGCATGGCCATGCACTCTGGCGTGATCATCGTCGCTGGCCGATGCGCTGCCTTGGGATTGAAGCAAGCTAAACGGGTTCCAGTGCAGGCACACTTAAGAGAGGAGAAAGAGAAAGAGACGCAAGAACGACGGCAACAAGGAAGATCCGGTCCTGAGAGTGGCAGTCTCACGAACGAATTAGATGAGTACGGGAAGGGAAAAACCCGGCAAAACGAGGAAATACAAGAGGTCCAGGATCAGATCAATCCGCCATCCGGTTCTCGCGCAACTGTCATGACGGAGAACAGCCCCCCCGCCTTTGCAACCTGGATCCCTCAACTATTCCATTCCCGAACCAAGTGCGCCCCAGTACCGGCCACCCCATGTGGTCCAGTCCCTTCCATCGCCTTGACAGACATATCTCAACCCCCCCATCTCTCCGACTTCCACCGCTTCCTCAAAGTCTGTGAAACTCTTCAACTCCTGGGCACCGCCTCTTTTTTCCTAGGCATAATGATTTTGATCTTCATGATGTTCTTCCATCGTGTATTTCCTATCATGCTGCTGGTCTTCTGCGTCAGCGGATCCTGCTATGTGAGCTACAAGTTCGGGTTCTGGAATATCTCGGCAGCAAACCAGCTAATCAGGCTGATGAAGACAGCTTGGTGGATGGTCGAAGATAGTACAATGCTAGAGATGGAGAATCGGGGAAACGTCAAGCTGGGTGATACAAAGGGGAAGCGAGCAAAGTGGTCCAAGGCAGGTTTGCTTAAAGCGCGTTGGTTGAATACGGTAGACGCGGAGAGGTGTGAGGGTGGAGGGGAGGAGCGGGCCTAGCTATTCACAATCATTCTACGCATTGTACATCAGACAGACACTGAGCATTCGTCATCAACATAGCATATCTTGGTAGAGTCCACCCCATAGAAAAGCAACAAAAAACAGTACGGGACGTTATCATTGACAAGCGTTGTCCCAACTTAGGATAGTTGACGTCTTCAAGCATACCGCCTAGCCGACAGTGCAAGTCATGAAGTGTCATTACTGTTTGCAACCATCTGTCAACCAGACCTTTGTGTCGAACATGTTGCGACGATTAGAAAGACAAAAGAACTTGATCGCATCGCTTGACGGTGACGGGCCTAACAACGGGCGGTAATTAACTGACTTGCATCAACAATAGAACACGGTGAGTGACCGAACCAGGCAAAAAAGAACTCTACTGTCGCTGCTTGCTTATTCAATGAATGTTATGGCCGGAGGCTATCTGATCAATTACAGCAGCCAAGGTAGTAAGTACGGGCCTGCTTGAGCTCAAACAATTCCACCTTCGGGGCAGTCAATAAAATAAGGCGTTTTGTTGAGCGGTCACGTGAATTCCCCTTTTACTTTTTAGATCATTTCCCTTCTCCCGTAACGTTGCAGGGCTGAATTCAATGGCTATGGTCCCGCGCCAAGAATTTTACCCAGGTCCTGATCTAGTACAAAGCGGCCTGGCGTTGAACATCCTCTGCTATTGAACTTCCATCATCCGTATCATGACGACCTCCCTGTCCAAGTTATCTGATTCAGCACAACCGTGGCTCCTGATTACAGCTGCTTTCTCTCAGGGTGCTGTGCATGTCATCGTTCTCTTGACTTTACGGGACTACCTGTATTGTTCTCCAGTGTCGCCGTCGAACTGAAAGGACGATAATGAGTCATTGAAGAGAAGTAAAAGAGCATCGCTGACATACCTATCCGTCCCATGCTTTCCACCGCCGGCGATGACCTAGAGACCGAAAGAAGCGGTTATGCATTCATTGATGCGCGAGTTGACAGCCCATGTTGATGGCGCGTTCATTCATCCATTCTGTTGGGATCGTTTTGGAGATATTCCACCGCTGGTGCACCTTTCCCTGCCGTGACGAGGGTAACCATGCCGGAAAGCCACTCCTTCGAGTGATCAAGGGTTGACAGCCATCTTCATATTTGTCGAAAATTTGCCTGTTCGACACAAAAAAATCATTTCAGAACATTACACCGGAAAGGGTTGTTGACAAACTCGCCTTAAATAGAGAAAAAAAGTCGTTCACATGGATCGAAAGAGGTAGCGCGTGTGCGTATAAACCATGCGTTCACCTAAACACCGCATCTCTGGACTGAACTTTTGCGACAACAAGAAACGAAGAGTTCAAAAACATCAGCGAACTCTGTCTCCACGATGACAGTAAGCGGTGCATCTGTTTGTGAGACACATTCCAAGATCCGTTTGTGTTCGATTGTTGTCAAATTACCATTCTGATGGGAAAAGACCTGTAGATATCATGCCGCGGTGTACTACCGTCGGCCACCAAGGTAAGCTGCTCTAATTTAACGCACTGTAGAAACGATGATTTTGCGGGGGTATTCCAATGCCAGTCACTCCAGTTAAGCGGATTCAGCTCTAAATGCGTCAGCGTGCTCGAATGCATAGCTAACTCCTGAAAAAGCAACTTTGCCACCACCTGAGCCACGGCGCCAGGTATGTGAAACCATTGAATTGAGAAATGTGTCAAATCGTCTAAATGTGAGAGATAGCGAAGCATGCCTTCACTAACAATGTTGGTACTGAGTTTCAAGACGAAAATTCTTTCATCTATAAGAACCTGCCATATTTCATGCACCGGTGTCGATGGACCATAACGTGTAGTGTGAATGTGAAGAGATGTTAAGAAACGAAGTTGGGACAGAACCTTTGGTGTGATGTCATAGCAATAATCGCAGATACGTAGATGCTCGAGCTCGAGGGGATGATCTGCAGGAACGTCTTCGAATAGCTCGGACAATGAAGCGGAATGTGTGGGGCTGATACAGCGAACAGCAAGGTGCGTCAAATTGGGACATCGTGCGATGACATCCTTTAGCCACATTAAGGAAAGTCCTTCCTGTTCTCTTCCGGCATATTCTATACACACTTCAAGCTTTTGAAGATTTCGAATTCTGGGCAAAGACACTGCAAGCAGATCCGTCCTATGGCAGGAAGAGTTATAGAGGAAGAGGTTCAATTGGAGGAGAGATGGTAGCGTTTCCAGTACCCGCAAGTTAATGCGCATGGATTTCTCGCTATTGTGACACGGTTGTCGATCAATTGACCATCTACATGTAACTGAGCATGTTGCCGTTTTTTAAACATTCCCACGCACGTTACAGTTTGAACACTGGGCAAGTTGAAGGAGACTTGGTCAATACACTCGATATATTCCTTAGCCTTGAGCACGATGGTTGGCTCACGCGGCCGTCTGGATCTATCCTTGGGAACGGCAATAACTCCATAAATCCATTTGATCGGTGGAACACAGGAACTCCAAAATGTATCAGGGGCGGCACCGTCTTCAGCATCGTCAAACGGCGTTACAACTTCCCGTAAATCCCATGAGTTAAGAACAAGTTTTTTTGCATAGGAGGCATAACCGGATCCGCTAATGAGAGAGAGGAGCATTTCACAATTGGATGTGGAGATATAGGAAGAGAATACAACGATGCTTGAAAGTACGATAGGTGCAAAGACTTGCTCGAAGAATTTGCATACTAAACGCAATTGCTTGAATTGCCTGAATGTTGTTTTGGGATGACGAAGTACCTATCGGGATTCGGTATGTTAGAGAGGAATGGAGTGTCATCAGATGGCCCTCACTTCGGTCCCAATACGTAATAACAGTTCTACGGGGAGGAGTATCAAATTTGCCGCACTGCGACAGCCCGAAGGCGCGTTGCCATTTTCCAATGTCATGGGTACGGGAAAAATGAGGCCGTCACAAGCTGTCACAGCGGCTACCCCGCTTACCACTCCCTGCTTCCTACCGCTCCTCAATTTCCCCCAACCGCCTCCCTATAGACTCCAATGCTTATATTAATATGAAATATCTGGTAGGTTCTAGAAAGCAGGACAGCCTCGCCTGCAAGAGCGCCATGAAGCTTAGCTGAGTGTGCTCCCATCCTCCTTTTGTATGTTGGCTTGTTTAAATCTCTTTTCTATGTTTGTGGTGGCATCACCATGGCCGTTTATGAAGTCGGCGGATCACTTCCATTGGCGTGCTATTTGCAAGTACTGCTTTAAACATGAATTGGAATGTCTCAAGTTAAAACAGTCTGGCAGGAGTTCTCCTACCCAATATTTTGATGGCTGAAGGTGACGTTCAACAGCATCTATGATAATAACGAGTAAAATAATACCTACTAGCTCAAGGAATCGACTCGCATGGTGACGGATTTGGCGGATCCAAATGGCGCCGAGCTAACCCTTTCACATAACAAATTTGCTACTTACTTGTCTCTAGTCCTCGTGACGTAGAGAATTGAATGAAATTTCATTTTCTCCAAGTTACCTGCTCCCTGAGCGTTCCCCCCAAGTTGAAGCGTGGGCCTGTGATCGGCATAGCAATACCGGCCCTATAAGCGCCACAAATGTACAGGAATGTGAAGGGTTGGAGATGCATGAGAAGGAAACTGCGCACTATTTGCGATTGTTTGAACAAGACACGTTCTTGCCATGCTCACGAGGCTGAGGCGCTCAATCTTTCCTGTATTGGAAAATAGCAGCACGCTTTTGGGCCATCGAAGTACAGTAATTTTGGTACACCTCCCCGTAGAACTGTTAGAGCGCATTGGACACGAAGTACGGGCCATCTGATAACGCTCACTGGCCATTCCTCACTAACCATACCGAATCCTGATAGGTTCTTCGTCATCCCGAAACGACATTCGGAGAGTTCAAACAATTACGTTTAGTATGCACATTCTTCGATCAAGTCTTTGCACCTATCGTACTTTCAAGCATCCTCGTATTCCGGGGCGAGTCTTGCTCCCCAGCCAATTGTGAAATGCTCCTCTCGCTCATTAATGGAAATGGTTATGCCTCCTACGCAAAAAAACTTGTTTTTAACTCCTGGGTTTCACGGGAAACTCTAATGCCGTCTGAAGATGGAGAAGACAGAGCCGATCAGGAGGCATTTCAGAGTTCTTCAGTTCCACCGATTAAATGGATTGATGAAGTTATTGCTGGTCTCAAGGATACGCGCGGGCGGCCGCGTGAGCCAACAATCGTGCTCAAAGCTAAGGAATACATCGAGCGCATAGACCAAGTCTCCTTCAACTTGCCAAACGTCCAAACTGTGACGTGCGTGGAGAGTTCATATATAGCTGAACTCGACATACTCAATGATATGTAGATGGTCATTTGGTGAACGGCCGTACCACAATAGCGAGAAAGCCATGCGCATTAACTTGCGGTTAATTGAAACGCTGCCATCTCTCCTCCATTTGAACCTCTACCTCTGTGATTCCTCCTGCAGGACGGACCTACTTGCAGTATCTTTTTCCAGAATACGAAATCTTCAAAAACTGAACGTGTGCATAGAATACGGCCCAGGGGGACAGGAAGGACTTGCCCTCGTGTGGCTAAAGAATATCATCACACGAAGTCCCGATTTGACGCACCTTGCTATTCGTTGTATCAGCCCTTCTAATTCTCTTTTGTTATCTGAACTATTTGAAGATGTTCCTGCAGATCGTCCCCTCAGGCTTCAGCATATACGGGTCTGCGGCTATTGCTACGACATGACGCCAAGGGTTATATCCCACCTTCGTTTTTTGACCTCCTCTCCACGTTTCCACTTCCTTTACTTGGCCTCCTTTGTCAAAACCGATACATGAAATATGGCAGACACTCATAGACGAAAGAATTTTCGTCTCAAAACTCACTACCAGCTTTTACAGTAGAGACATGCTTCGCTATATTTCTCATTTGGACAATTTGACACATTTCTCAATTCATACTTTCGTATCTGGCACTTTTGCTCAGGAGATGGCACAGTCACTATTTCAGGAGTTAGCTAAGCATTCAAGCACGCTGACGCATCTAGAGCTGAGCCCACTTACCTGGAGTAACTGGCAATGCAATACCCTCGCAAAACTGTCATTTCTACAGTTCGTCAGATTAGAGCAGCTTACCTTGGCGGCTGACGCTGGTACATGGCAGGATGACATCGTTAGTTTTTTTACCATTGTCAGGATAATATTCAACCACAATCGATAACAGATTCAGGTCATGGAATGCGTCTCACAAACAGACGCACCGCTAACTGTCGTTGTGAAGACGGAATTCGCTCATGTTTTCGGACGCTTCGTTGATTGTTGTCGTACGAGTGCTAGTCGAGAGGTGCGGCGTTTAGGTCAACGCATGGTTCATATGAACACGCGCCACCTCTTATGATACATGTAGACAGCTTAGAAACAACGTTTAGCAGTGTGGCGGCATCCTTTTCAGAGAGACCGTCCCTTGATCGCGTAAGCAGAGCGAAGGAAAGATTCTTAAGATCTCAGTTTCTGCGGAGGTCACGACACATGATGCATACCTGTATGCACTGGAACCTGGAAATCAGAGAGTTTGGGACTACGCTGGGGATGGATATGTGCACAGATTCATCCAAAACAAGTCAGATGGCAAGCTGGGCATATTGTTCCGCAACCGATCACCGAGAACAAACATGACTGTAAAATTGTCCGGCGATGCTGTCAACAAACTCGAAGCCTATCTAATTCAAAGAATGTTGTTGTCCACTTTAGAGTCACCGCTAAACATGTGGGACAAGTATCCTCGGCGCATAGATATTGGAGGTGCGATAACGCCAGTGTTAGCCATCTTCCTGCTGCTGCTTGATCTAGATCCCGTTCGACTGGCTCACTCACTACTTTTGCCATTTTCTTCGCCAGATTCTTGAGGTGTTCTGTTGCATTGGAACCATTCGCTCAAACGGGACTAGTATCCAATTGGTCTCTCTTACCATGTTATATTACTGGTTTCTTCGAAAGACCGGCGATATCATTCCAAGCCTTCTACATCCCACTGTTTTACCAAGCAGTCGCGGGAAAGACAGGCATCTGGCTGATTGTTGGCACTGTCACAGGATTGACTGGTTCATGGTCGAGTGGTTATATTATGCAACGCAGAATTGAAAGCTGTTTACATGTACCATAAGAGGTAGCGCGTGTTCATATGAACCATGCGTTGACCTAAATGCCGCACCTGTTGACTAGCACTCGTACGACAACAATCAACGAAGCGTCTGAATATATGAGCGTATTTCGTCTTCACAACCACAGTTAGTGGTGCGTCTGTTTGTGAGATGCATTCTAGCAAGACCTGTATCTGTCATCGATTGTGGTTGAATATTATCCTGATAGTATGAAAAGAACTGACGATGTCGTCCTGCCATGTACCAGCATCGGCCGCCAATGTAAGCTGCTCTAATCTGACGAACTGAAGAAATGACAGTTTTGTGAGGGTGTTGCATTGCCAGTTACTCCAGTTAAGTGGGCTCAGCTCTAGATGCGTCAGCGTGCTTGAATGCTTAGCTAACTCGTGAAATAGCGACTGTGCCATCTCCTGAGCACAAGTGCTAGATACGAAAGTATGAATTGAGAAATGTGTCAAATTGTCTAAACGAGAAATATAGCGAAGCATGTTATTACTGAAAAAGCTGGTAGTGATTTTCGAAACGAATATTCTTTCGTCTATGAGTATCTGCCATATTTCATGTATCGGTTCTAACAAAGGAGGCCAGGTAAGTGAAGTGGAAACGTCAATAGAGGTCAAAGAACGAAAGTGGGATAGAACCCTTGGCGTCATGCCGTAGCAATAGCCGCAGACTCGTAGATGCTGAAGCTTGAGGGGATGATCTGCAGGAACATGTTCAAATAACTCATATAACAAAATAGAATAATGAGGGTTGATACAACGAATAGCAAGGTGCGTCAAATCGGGACTTCGTGCGATGACATTCTTCAGCCACACGATGCCAAGTCCTTCCAACCTGTATTTTATCCACAAGTTAAGTTTTTGAAGATTTCGTATTCTGGACCAAGATTCTGCAAGTAGGTCCGTACTGTAACAGGAGGAATCACGCAGGTAGAGATTCAACTGGAGGAGAGATGGTAGCGTTTCAAGTAACCGCAAGTTAATGCGCATGGATTTCTCGCTATTGTTTTCACCAATTGACCATCTACATACATATCGTTGAGAATGCCAAGTTCAGCTATACAAATCCTCTACGCACGTCACAGTTTGAACGTTTGGCAAGCGGAAGGAGACTTGGTCTATGCACTTGATATATTCCTTAGCTTTGAGCACAATTGTTGGCTCACGCGGCCGTCCACGTGCATTCTTGAGAACAGCGATAACTTCATAAATCCATCTAATCGGTGGAACACAAGAGCTCCAAAATGTATCTGGGGCGGCACCGTCGTCAGGATCGTCAGACGGCGTTACAACTTCCCGTAAATTCCATGAGTTAAGAACAAGTTTTTTTGCATAGGAAGCATAACCGGATCCGCTAATGAGAGAGAGGAACATTTCACAATTGGCTGTGGTGCTATTATAGAAAGAGCCGTAACGGAAGACGAGGATGCTTGAAAGAACAACAGGTGCAAATACTTGATCGAAGAATTTGCACACTAAACGTAATTGTTTGAACTCTCCGAATGTCGTTTCGGGATGACGAAGAACCTGTCAAGATCCACCGTGGTCAGTATGGCTGAGTCTCATCAGATAGCCCGTACCTCGTTCCCAATACCCAGTAACAGTTCTACGGGGAGATGTACCAATCCTGTACTTCGATAGCCCGAAAGCGTCGCGGTATTGCTATTCCCCAACACAGGAAAGATTGAACGCATGAGCATAGTGGCCGCCAAGAACGTGCCTTGTTCAAATAGTCACAAACACCTTGTCACGGGCTAAAAATAGTATTGCCTTCACCAACACTGGTTATGCAATGAGCTTTCGCGTGCAGGCCCTTCGACAACTTGACACAAAAGTTGTTCGCATGCATATTCTTCGATCGAGAACAAACGTTCCAGGAAGATTGTCCACTGTAGAGTCACTGGTAAGTGCAACACACCTGTCGTCATCCGAGCATGTATCATAGGATCTGTCATATTTATGTCCTTAATCCTAGACCGCTGAGTCCAAGTTGTAGTCGAACCTTTTCGCTGCTGCCTCCTTACTGCAAAATTTCCAATCCGAGTGGAAAAAGATGTGTCGACTCGGATGCAACAGGCACTACCAACTACTAAGCCGTTCGGCCGCAACACTGCTAAATACTGTTTCTAACCTAAACAAAAATTACCTGGACATGATAAGAGGCAGCATGTGTTCATGTTTCATATGAACCATCCCTTGACCTAAACGCTGCACCTCTCAAATATACGACAACAATCAACGAAGCGTCCGAAAACACGAGCGAAATCCGTCTTCACAACTACAGTTAGTGGTGCATCTGTCATTGATTGTGTTTGAATACTATTATCCTGATGGGAAAAGAACGATCTCATCCTGCCATGTATCAACGCCAGCCGCCAAGGTAAGCTGCTCTAATCTGATGCATTGTAGAAATGAAAATTTTGTGAGGTTGTTGCATTGCCAGTTACTCCAATTAAGTGGGCTCAGTTCTAGATGCGCCAGCGTGCTCAAATGCTTAGCTAACTCCTGAAAAAGCGACTGTGCCGTCTCTCGTGCAACAGTGCCAGATACGTAAGTCACTAGGAATTGAGAAATGTGTCACATTCTCTAAACGAGAAATATAGCGAAGCATATGGTTACTGAAAAATCTGGTAGTGATTTTCGAAACGAAAATTCTTTCGTCTATGAGTATCTGCCATATTTCATGTATCGGTTCTAACAAAGGAGGCCAGGTAAGCTGAAGCCTGAGGGGACGATCTGCAGGAACATATTCAAATAACTCAGATAACAAATATATTGATGAGGGCTGATACAACGAATAGCAGGTGCGTCAAATTGGGACTTCGTGCGATGACATTCTTCAGCCAGATGCCAAGTCCTTTCAACCTGCATTTTATCCACAAACAACTTCCCGTAAATTCCATGAGTTAAGAACAAGTTTTTTTGCATAGGAGGCATAACCGGATCCGCTAATGAGCATTTCACAATTGGCTGTGCTATGTTGGAGGGGATCGTCACGGAATACGAGGATTCTTGAAAGAACGGTAGATGCCAATACTTGATCGAAGAATTTGCACACTAAACATGATTGTTTGAACTCTCCGAATATCGTTTCGACGAAGAACCTGTCAGGATTCAGCATGGTTAGCGAGGTTACCAGATAGCCCCTACTGACACGCAGTAACAGTTCTGCGGGGAGGTGCACCAAATTTACTGCACTGTAATGGCCCGAAAGCGCGCTGCTATGAGTCTCCAATACAGGAAAGATTGAACGCTTCAGCCTCACGACCATAACTTGACGGAAAAGTGTCCAGTTCACGAACAATCGCAAATTACGACAAAAAGTACTTGCATGCATATTGATCCGCAACCGATCACCGAGAACAAACGTGACAGTAAACTTGTCCAAACTCTACCGCTAAGTGGACTCTTGTCGTCACCCGAGCGCTTCTAACATGTATCATAGCATCTGTCATATTCCTAATTGTTTAATAATGAAAGCATTCATCAAACCAGTTCCTTGATGCTCTCTGTGGATTCTCTTCCAGCGAGTTTCCTGGCTACCCATTCCGGGGGATATACAGGCGGCGCCGATGTGGACAGTCCACTTTTGTATTCATCGTCCATATCGATGATGATAGTACCGCAAGGCCCAAGCGGACGTCCACGTGGCTTTCCCTTTTTAGACCCTTTCCTTCGTCGACTCGCCCCAGACTGCGGTTTCGAATTCCTTACGGTCGTCCTTCCCCGAACGCTGTCATTCTTGATCTTACCTTTTGACCAAGCATCGATCGAGCGCAAAGCGTCCTGGCGTCGATCGAGCATCTTCTGCCACTGAACCTGAAATGTATTTTCGATCCGCTGCTCTTGTTCCATCATCCGTCTCATGACGGACTCCGTATCCAACTCCTCTGGATTCAGAACTACGTGTCTCGGAAAGTCCTCATCACAGCTGCTTTCTCTCGGGGTGCTGTGCATGTCGTCGTCCTCGGACTTTACGGGACTGCCTGTATCGTTCTGCAGCAACGGCGTCGAACTAAATGGACGATCAGGACTCGTTGAGGAGGGAGCATCGTCGGCTTACCTTTTAACTGGCGGTAGCTGCTCGGAAGCCGGAGAGCGGTTGAACATATCAGCGAATGGGCCATCGATATGGACTGCCCTCTCGCGCCTCAGTGGACGCGCAGCTGCTTTCTTCTCAGCCGGCATCATTTTTCGGGTGTTCAAAGGCGAATCCGAGTATTTCCACCGCTTGTGGATCCCTTTCCCTGTCGCGGAGGGCGTGACGACGATGTCCACGCCAGAAGTGTCGTCCCGGGGTAACCCGGGTCGAGGTCTGAGCTGTCGGGTTGTGCGGCTTGGAAGCTTTTGCGGCTTGCTGTTCATCGTAATGCGATCGACTGAGGGGTGGTTCGGTGGGGTGGATGTGCTTGTATAGCAATTCCGCGAGTGACCATCTTATAGTGAGAAGAGGTGGCCTTTCCAAGAAGCGCTTTCAAAGCAGGAACGCAGCGAAGGTCATTCTGCTTTAAGCGACTACGATCACGGCCCGGCACGCCTGCGTCTGCTTTGTATTCGTGCCCCATGTTTATTCAATATATTCCACGCGACGGCCTGCTCGTGATACCTTGGCAGAGCCAATCAAAGCACAAGAACCAGCTTTGTAGTCGATGCTTGTCGTTAAGCGTACGTCGGAATAGGTAAATTGCTTGGCATTGCCTGAATATTATTCGAGGGTCAAAGTTGATTGTGGCCACCGATCCCAAAGTTTGATGGCGATACTGCGCGCTACGCTTGACGTTCATTCTTAACGACACTACAGATCAAAATAGCATATCCATCACATGTAGCGTTGACCACCATTTGTCTGCAATTAATTAAGGTACAGCACACCGAAGGCTCGAGCTCGTTGTGTATAGACAAGCTCACCCTGAGAAAAACTCGCAAAAGACGTATGTTTTAGTTATCAAAAGCCGGATATGTACTGAGCGTGGCGGGGCTTCGTACGAACGATACGTGGACCCAACCGCCGCACTTGTGGACTAGAACTTGAACAACAACAATATACGAATTCTTCATAAATGTCGAGGAATTGGGTTTTCACAGCGACAGTCAGCGGTGCCTCTGTCTGCGCAACCCATCCTGTGATCTGTATCTATGATCGATGATGGGTCGGGTCATCCTGGCGGGGAAATACATGAAGAACTGACGAGATCATGCCATGGTGTGTGGCTTCCGGTCACAAAGGTAAGCTCCCGTAATTTGACACACTGTAGAAATGATAATTTCGCCGCAGTGTTGCGCTGCCAGGCACTCCAGTTAGGTGGACTCAGTTCTAAATGTGTCAGTGTGCTCGAATGCGTAGCCAACTCCTGAAAAAGTGACTGTGCCGCCTCCTGAGCCCAAGCGCTAGATACGAAACCGTGTACTGCGAAATGTGTCAAATTGTCCAAATGAGAGAGATAGCTAAGCAAATCTGCATTGACAAAGTTGGTTCTAAGTTTCGAGACGAAAATTCTTTCATCTCTAAGAATCTGCCAGATTTCATGTATCGGCGATGTCGACGAAGGCCCGAAACTTTGATCAAAAATGTTAAGGGAAGTCAGGGAGCGAAGGTGGGACAGAACTCGTGGCGTCATGTCGTAGCAATGGCTGCAGATCCAGAGATGCTGAAGCTTGAGAGGACGATCTGCAGGAACGTCGTCAAACAGCTGAGATAACGAAGCGGAATGTGAAGAGCTGATACAACGAATAACGAGGTGTGTTAAATCGGGACACCCGGCGATGACATCCTTCAGCCACACAAGGGGAAGTCCTTCATGCGGTCTATGGATGTATTTCACGTATACCATAAGTTTTCGCAGATTTCGTAATCTGGGCAAAGATACCGCAAGTAGGTCCGTCCTATGACAGGAAGAATTATAGAGATAGAGGTTCAACTCGTGGAGAGATGGCAGGGTTTCAAGTAACCGCAAGTTAATGACCATGGACTTCTGGCTATTATGATGTGGCCGATGATCAATCGACCATCTGCACATCATTGAGAATGCCAGATTTTGCCATGTAGATAGCACACGCACGTTACAGTTTGGACGCTTGGCAAGTCGAAGGAGGCTTGGTCTATATGCGCAATGCATTCCTTAGCTTTGAGCCTAACCCTTAGCTCACGCAGCCGTCTCCACGTGTTCTTGGGATTAGCAACAACCCCACAGACCCACTTCACCGGTAGAACACAGAAACTTCGAAATGCCTCCATTGCGACACGGTTTCGATAATGGTACAGCAGCGCAGAATCCCCTGAGTCCCACGAGTTGAGAACCAATTTTTTCGCATAGGAGATACTATGACTAGATCCGTCGATGAGAGAGAGGAGCATTTCAGACTTGGCCGAGGAAGAGTTGCCGCGGAATACGACGAGGCTTGAAAGTACGATGGATGCAAAGAGTTGATCGAAGGTTTTGCATACCAAGCGCAACTGTTTGAACTGTCCAAATGTCATTTTAGGATGGCGAAGTATCTATCAAGATTCGGCTCTTATGTATTGAAAGAGGGAGTGTGATGGGGTGATTCTTACTTCGTTCCCAATACGCAATAACAATTCCCTGGGGAGTTGTATCAAATTTGCCGCGCTGCGACAACCCGAAGGCACGTTTCCGTTCTTCAATGTCATGGCCAAGCGTAAAGTGGATTAGCCTGGCAAGAATCCCACGCCGGACCAAATAAACAATGAGCTGAATACGATCATCAACGGCCGCTGTAGGCTACATATGCTGCAGACTCGAGTTCACGTTGGCCAAGCAAGCCCTAAGGTAAGGTATAGATTCTGTGTTGTCCGAATCGATGCGATTAGGTTGAACTCAATCGTCCTGACAACGGTGAAGTCCTGTTTCACTATTTTGTAAGATGCATAGGTTTGACTCCCTATCCAGTTGCCGTCGGGAGGGTCTAGAGACTAGATTACGTGGGGTAGAAGTGAGATATCTCCCTCAATGGCAAGAACGTGAGGAGCACCATGAGCCGAGTTATCCTTGATCAGGATCATCGAGTAATCGGAATATAGTCAATGGTTTGGGCTCATGTTCTCATCCCATATAAGCCTACATTGACCCAATACTTCATATTCTGATGCTTAGAATTTAATATTGTGTACGTGTTGGGTTTTACGAGCCAATAACTCGTAATCCTGCTGACAGGGCTATGATAGGAGTGCGATGACTTTGGAAGCATGCTCGCACGGAAGCCCTGTGGCTTGACTTAAGCGTCATTTCCGTCCCACCTGATCCCACGGCCTCCATCGGCAGTTGTAGCGACCGATCCTCAGTTCTGCTGACACGTACATGCAATCCAGAAACAGCATAAAGGCCGCGGCGCATCGTGTTTGGCCGCCTTTCCGTTTCTCTGTTTGGGCAATCTAAATATCCAATCCCCATGTGTTTTCCGAGCAAAAAACAGAACAAGAATTTCAGCGACGACGCCCCAGTACCACTGCGCAATGGAGCCCCAAAGAAGAGCAATGGTATGAGGCGTTCATCATTTTTATCAATTTATCTTATCGCATCTTTCAGACACACCCATAACGGCACCGTCAACCGTGTCCAAGGTGTCACCCAGAATTGCTATCATTATCTACACCTTAGGTGGCCATATCGCGAAGAGTGAGTCAAGACAGGGCTACTCGATGCCTATGGCATTAATATCTCTGTAGTGGCAGAGAGCATCAAAGCCGGAGTCGCAGAAGCCGGAGGTCATGTCGAGATCTTCCAGTGAGCGGTTCAACCGAAATGCCCCAGATGGATATTGATATTGCAATGACACAGAGTTCCAGAGACGCTTTCTCCAGAAATCTTGACCAAAATGGGTGCAGCTCCTCGGCCTGGCTATCCCATAATGACCGTCGAAAACCTCACCCAATTTGATGGGTATTTGTTAGGCATTCCCACCCGATTCGGTAACATGCCGAACCAGTGGAAGGTACGCCGCTGAGTCTGTCCATTGTAGAATTCAGCATTGATTATTTCAGACATTCTGGGATGCAACGGGCGGATTGTGGGCTTCCGGCGCCCTGTCTGGAAAATTCGCTGGTGTCTTTGTGTCCACTTCCACCGTCGGCGGTGGCCAGGAGATGACTATCGCCAGCATGATGTCCACCCTTGTTCACCACGGCATCAATTTTGTCCCGCTTGGCTACAAGCATGCCTTCCCGCAACAGAGTGACATCGGCGAGGTTCACGGTGGTATGTATTCTGATTGTACGGTGCCACATAATGCTGATGCGCCATGCTCCTGCAGGATCTCCCTGGGGTGCTGGGACTATCGCCGCGCCTGATAATCAACGCCAACCGAGTGATCTTGAGTTGGAGATCGCAAAGAAGCAAGGCATCGCATTCCACAATATGCTTTCTAGATACGAATTCGATCAGTAATTGTACATGTACCCTTGACAATAATCTTGTCTGAGACACTGTAGTCCGTGCAACATGTTAGCAACATGTTCGCTTATTGTTTCAGGGGCGGCCGCAGATGCCATAGTCAAATGTTCCAAGCTTGGACTGTTCTTCCCACAGAGATACACGGATGTAAGCAACTGACAAATTCATCTTCCTAGACTGCTGACGGTTACAATCAGCAGGCTGGCGTGAAACCTGAGGCCTGAGTAATGGTATATCCAACACGGGTGTTTCGGCAAATGACGCATCCACGATGAAAGTATAAATGCAAGCTGTTGTCCCCTCCACCTTCTCACACAAGACCTTCTATCATCCTACAATGTCGTCGCCTCGGGTAGCCATCATCATCTACTCATTATACGGCCATATCGCCAAGAGTAGGTCCTTTCATGGTGTTGCCGTCTTACCACCCTTGACAATTTGTTCCAAGTGGCCCAAAGTGTTCAAGCCGGAATCGTCGAAGCTGGCGGCAAGGCCCAAATATACCAGTAAGTGGAAAGATTGTCTATGTTATCAATCGGCATTGACATGGCGATTCTACTAAAGAGTTGCTGAGACACTCCCCCAGGACGTCTTGACAAAGATGTATGCGCCTCCCAAGCCCGATTATCCCGTCATCACCCCCAACGACCTGACCAACTTTGACGCCTACGTCTTTGGCATTCCCACCCGGTTTGGTAACATGCCAGCTCAGTGGAAGGTATGCCAAGTCCACCGTTGTCATGTAAATAAACAACTGAATTGACTTGCTCTCAGGCTTTCTGGGATGCCACAGGAGGACTCTGGGGTTCGGGTGCCCTCTCGGGAAAATTCGCTGGTATCTTCGTGTCCACGGGTACTTTGGGTGGTGGCCAGGAGATGACCGCCGCTAATACCATCTCCACGCTTGCTCATCACGGCATCAACTTTGTTCCCCTCGGCTACAAGCACGCGTTCGCGCAGCTAGCCAACGTCACTGAGGTTCGTGGTGGTATGTGTTACTCATCTGCCTGGATTCCATTGTTCGGCATTGACGCGTTGCTCTCTCTCTTTCAGGGGGTCCATGGGGTGCTGGCACTATTGCTGCAGGTGACGGATCCCGGCAGCCGTCCGACTTGGAATTGGAGATTGCAAAGATACAAGGGAAGGCCTTCTATCAGACCGTTTCCAAGCACAAGTTCGATTAGGATCTTGTCCGTACATAAACAGATTCAGACTGTATTGCCCATGACTGTTGCCTGTATATTCATGAATTTTGCTGCGTTTACCCTGGTCTGGGAGACAACTATTAATTCCAAAAATGACAAATCTCATATACAAGAACACATTTTTTACTGCCCCGGACGTGGTTCTTGTGGTTTATAAGTGCAAACTTTGGAAAGAAAAAAAAAAAAGAAAACACTCACGACTCCACTGCACGCTCAATATTAGATTGTCATAACCCTTTCCGTTCACTTTCTCCAACGCCCGCTCGGCAACAGCACGATCGTCAAAGCTGACAAACGCAAAGCCCTTGCCTGCACCCGTTTCCCGGTCCCTGCCCACGTACACTCTCGCGACTCTCCCAAACATCCCAAACAGCTCACGCAGGTCGCTTTCCTGGGTATCCTCCGAGATGTTGGTAACGCGGAGCGTGGGCAAGTCGTCGCGGCCTGTTCCACCGCGCATAGACTCCCCCGTACGCGAAGCTCCGGCGCGCATAGACGGAGGGACGTACTTTCCCGTCGTACTTGGCGCTGGGCCTGCAGGAGCCGGCGGCGCATCGCTGTTCCCGCCAAGCTCGTCGTCTAGAACTGCGTAACGATGATGGTTATTCACCGCCGGTGGTAAAAATGGGACCGAATCGTTCTGCTTACTGGAAGGCTCCAACCCGGCCAGTTTATCCTTGTACGGGCACCGCGCAGTAAAGTGGTCGCCCTTGCACACTCGACAGAGGACTTTGCCTGCTCCAGCTTTTGCCAGCCGCGCTTTGACGTTCTCTTCTGGGCTCGGATCGGGTTCTTGCGACTTGAAAAAAAAAAAAAAGAAAAAAAGTCATGCACATATGGTGAGATGAGCAAAAAGGCGTTTTTTGTGAAGAAACGACGGACTTTGTTTCCTGCGCTGAGCTTCAATTGAACCTCCTCTCCTACCGTCGTGGTCGCCCGATCGGGGCCAGCCTTGCTTCCCCTCTCTTTTCCAAACTTGGCCCATTTTTGACGTTCGGCAACGGCGTGCTCGACAATGGATTTCTGTAGGACACGCTTGATGCGTCGAGTGATCTGAACAATGATGTTCGCTATTTCTCCTGGAAAGACGATATCCTTCGTATTACACACCTTTATTTTCTTCCCCTCGTCGTTTATGGCATATTCTATGGTGGTTCTTATCCCGTTTTCATCGACGTAGTCCTCGACCTTGCCTTGTTCTAGAAAAAGCTGTGATCAGATTTTTCCGGTTTTGTGGGGGATTGAGGACCTCGGTTACCAGTCTCATCAACGTCGTCTGCCCAAGAGGTCTTGGGTACTCTGTCTTCAGTAATCAGTTATGTTCCGCACTTTGCAGAATAACACTTACGATGAAGCCATCGCGCTTGTCTCTTTCAGATATGGTTTCGTTGATTATGCTCTATTTGGCCCTTTATTTATCCATATGTATTTCCAATATTATTCTACAATATTAATTCCTTGAACAAATACAGTATCAAACTTCCTCCATGCCCGGACCCCTTCCAGGGCCCCAACCTCAAGGTGTTCTACCACTGGAAACGCAGAACCAACGTCGGGCGGCATAATAAGAACCCAAGGTTACTACCCTTTCTCACGAATTTGTTTCAGAGCAATTGCTCCCGCTGATTCGTTATTACGCAGTTAGTCGCAATTTGCAGGGAAAGAGACTTGGCTTCATACCGTTCGATGCTGGCTCATATGGCAGCACTTCCACGAGTTCAAAACTTTGATCCTGTTCATATGTGGCCTGGACAACGGATCGCAAATTCAGAATTAGGCGTGACACCATCAGATTCGTGATGCTGGTGTGTTCAAGTGAGTGGAGCACATGTCAATCGCAGGAAACATACAGTGTGCTAAAGCTTGCATTGATAGCCTTAATATCCATCTGCAATCCGTCCCGAGTTAATCATCATTCAAGGTCGAATAACAAACCGAACATACAGGTGCAAACTATATTGAAAATCAATTGATTTCGTATCGACGTACAGTTGAAGAGACTTACCATAAACGTAAGGACTGTAAATAAATTTGCGACGAAGATAACTGCAAAATATATCACACCTGCCACATGATATCAGCACTTAGCATTCTCAGAAGATTTACCACCACGTACCATCTCGCACAACTAAACTGAAAAGCGATTTACCTTGGAACCCTTGCATTTGTGAACGGCTGCAGATGGCCCGATAAAGCGTGGCAAAGAAAACGATTGAATCTATCGCATACGAAATGACCCTAGTTCATTTTGGGGCAAGAGGATGCAAGTACCGAAAAAGAGTTCCGCGATCCAAGTGCAAGCGAAGCGTCTAGGACATATACGTGTGATCAGATCCGCGCAATCGCCAACGCCACACGAGATATGTACTCACAGATCTGATTTTCCCACCAAAATGCAACCAACAAGTCCTAGCGTCATGTCAGAATAACGTTAACAGAGAGTGAGTAACCAACCCGGCGGTAAAGGCAGACTAGTTCCACATGTGAAAGCCCACTGGACATACCGTGGAAATCGGCCGTCAACGATCAATCAATCACGGGATTTGTTGGACCTACGATCTTTACACCAAGCTCTACAACCAGAAGAAGAGAGCCAATGACGACGATGACGATGCTTCTGTGATACATTGCGTACAGTCGCAAAATGAATATCACTATTGGATCAATCTCGATTGGGAACAACAATAAAGCACACGACTGGAAACACCTCCGATAGCAAAGACGGTAATTGTCTTTAAAGCTTCAGGGAAGAGAACGTAACGGTCGCACACCGCTTTGCTCCATGGGTCATGGAACGCTATCATACGAGCACAACATTTAGCAGACAATCAGAAAAGAACAATAGGACCATAACGCACAAACAATAATAACGATATAGCCCAGTGGCGATATGTACCGGTTCTATGCATTGATCAGCATTCAGCCGGTATCGCTCCCAAAGAAACAAGAAACGTACCAAGTACCAAAGTACGGATACAAACGAGAATTTCTGCGACCATATCAGCTCGACCTCGTCAGCAAAGGTGAGCATCATGTCGTAGTATAACATCACTGGACGCATCATTTCAGTTATTTCGCGTCGCGATAGAACAAGTGATGCTCACCACATGACGCCAAAGAAAACATCTTGGCCGCCATTCTAGAATGACATCGTGAAGTGAACAAGTCAACCCGAACCCATTATACGCACAGATGTTCCGCAGTTATCGCATACTGGTCAGGAGTGAGGCCTGACATCCTGGAAGATCCTCTCGGTGGACGAGGGTTGGAAGAAAAAGTCAGGTCATTCGTTGCCTCTCAGAACGGCGCGTCACCCTCTGTACTTAAAGCTTATCAGGGTCAGTGCTGAGTGCATTCTGCTTCCCTTTCACCATTGCCGAGCCGGCACGGGGTCTTCATTTCTTTTCCCATGGTCAAAATCTAGAATTATTTTCGTAGGCCACCGGGCCACCAGCCAGCCTTGTTACATATCATGCGAATAGATGAATGCATGTCTTTAACAAACCCGAGATGTTTATGAGGTTGTTAACGATAACGAACCAGGAGGCAACGGAAAACCGGTATATGTTGTCGCCCACGCGTAGGCTGTTCCGGCATAGTCTAATTTTATCATTAAGGGCCGAAAATTTAAGACCGCTGCTCACATATTTGATCAACTTGCGATTCGGGGGTGTTTATAGCATCGACGCAACCCTCTTGATCTATTGCCACGGCTGCCTATGGACCGTAATTGGACTTTGGCCCTCCATGAAATCATACCAAGTGGATAGACTTGTTGGTCTGACAAGAAGTCCAGATTATCTTAAAAGTATCTATTAGCAAGGACACATTTATATTATAATACCATACCACTATATAGCGACGCCCCAGAACGCACATTTTCATCTTGGTCATCCACCCAGGCGTTGTCGTATCCTGCGGTGCCGGTATCTCGGGCCCGCCCAATAGGAATCGATATCGCGTTCGTGACGAAAATCATGCATATCTTTAACATCAAGAAATCTCCTTCGGCACCTTGTCTTCATTATCCATGAGCTACCCAAATGTAGACGATGCTTTAGAATGTTTTCTCCCGCGTCTCTGAAGGCATCGAGATTCCTGGCCAAGACGGGGTTAGTCTGAGTTGCAATTATGCAGTAATGCAGGACACAAGCACTGACCAGCATGATAGGCGTCTACAGATGTACGTTATGTCGCGATGCTCCATTTGCGAACGATATTGAAGCTGACCTTTTGCGTTTCCTGTGCGGTGCACAGTCGTTTTGATGGTACGGCCGTTGAAGACTGCGCATGTCCGATGTCGCCTGCAATGCACAGCACGTACATATGCAGTGGCATTTCCATTTCCTGGGCGCGCATACTTGTACGTCACGCTTCTTACGGTTTTCTCAGCGATGGTTCAATAGCGTCAATCGTACCTCCATGGAGCGTCGTCTGTTAGCTGATGATCAATACATATACGCATGTTGTGCGGTCGTCGTCGCATATTATACCTTCCCTGTCAAGGGCTTCGGACTTAGATCAGAGCGGCTTGGATCTCAATTGTAATCATTCAGGCAGGTGATAAGCATTTGGACCTGGCTCCCATTTGAATGATTGGTATTTAAATTATCATTCTTATACGGTTAGTACCTATATGCGATCAGTTGACTATCCCAATTTGTAGTTGTCGTTATTGTTACCTCCCAATTACCATCGCGTTGAACACTGGCTGGTTAGTATCTATCGATTCTTCCATAATTTGGCGCTGATATAATTCGTAGTTGGATAATGTTTACTTAAAACAACTTGCGCAGCGCGATTTTTATCGTTTACCCATAGCTGTCGGCGTAGCGCTGATTGATACAAATCTGGCCCGTATTGACCCATCACATCAGGTGCGTATATCTGACGTTGAATGGCTGATAAGATGTACGTTAGAAATCAACCGTTTTCTTGTCCACCATTTACGTACCCAAGAAACCGTCCGCGACCGATAACCTAACACTCGTCAAAGCTGTGAGAGGGGGCTGCAACATGGAACATGATTTAGCCTGCAAAGCACGAGACGTGGCGTTGATCTATCTGCGTTCGATTCGATGTGTAGATCATGTGACAATAATTACTGGGTCACAGGTGCGCCGTGTGTGATGGTAAGTTTAACTTTCTGATGCACCTTCTACTCCTCCTGGACCTACTGCATTACCATATCGTACAACTTCTTTTTTGGCTACAAGATTTTTTTCACACCAAATCCCCCGTCGAATTAAACGGGAACGTCAGCAGCGCTGGTCCAGCTATGGTCACATCATCTGTCATTTTTCGGTCGCTGCTGGTCAGTAATGCATACACCGTTCCCACAATGTCATTGGGTACGGTGACTTCGAATGATTTATTCACCGGGCGGACGGCAGCATACCGTATCCCTTCACCGTTTAGGAAGGCGACCCATCTATGGCTTGCTAACGACTGGTCACCTCCTTCGATATGCGCCTTGTCGACTTGAATCTGGACGCGCTGTCCTGGCACTGGAGCTGAGGCAAAGCTCAGAGCTGGGAAAGCCTCGAGTTGGATGGGATATGACGTCGGACAGCTGGATATATATTTCGAGAAGATCGAGTAAGCGTGTTTCCTTGTCAATGGCGTCTGCAATAAAATTGGCAATCTGCTGACCGCGAACGGGCTGATTACAGTACCTCAAACGCCGTGCTCCACGGGTTGAACTTGCTGACAGCTGAATCAAGCCAAGCATCGTGACGTGCTTCTGTCGCCAAAATGGTCACCGCAACAGTAGAATACTCCTTTATATCAAGATGGGTACAGCACTAACGCGTTTGGGATCATACGAACCTTGCGCTTTAAAAACGCTTGGAAGCCGCAATAAGACGACGCTGCAGTTGCTTCGAGCTCGGAAACGGTTTTGATGAATGACGCTGGACTGTCATGTGTGCTAGCCTTTTGTCAGCAGGTTTCCAGATACATATATGCCAAGACAAATACAAGTGATATTCGCATTCAGGTACAGGTTGCATTCCCGCCTCTGAGACGGCAGACTGGAGAATCTTAGCGTGCCTGTTCTCCTGCTCGGCAATTTCCATTAGCCGACCATATGTAAAGGGTTGAAATCCGGCGTTCGCAAATACTTCTTTGCTATACTTAGCAAGCCCGTCCTTGTACGCCTTTGACAAGAGATATTCCGTCGTCAAGGCAAAATTCAACATCTCAATGTCTATAGCAAATGAGAATGTCCATATCTTGCCGAAAATGACTCGACTTACCACTTATCAAATCAGCGTCGCGCTTTAGAGGTGTGGCGCCAGCAAAAAGAATAGAAACGAACGTCAGGGTGTAGATGAAGAAGAGTGATGGAGTGCACGTCATCATGGTATAGGTTGTGCTGATTAGTTGATAGAGTGGGTGATGGAAATCGGGCATCGTTCGCGGCTTTTATAATTCCATAAAGGTCACTATATGCGCTCGATCGCGACGTCGCTGTATGCGCTCGATCACGGCAGTGACGTCAACGTTACCCGTTTGTCCATTACCACATGGTTGAAGCGCCCTCCTCGGAAAGAAGTCGGCCTCAGTCGGACCCATTTCGCTTCCTTCCCGAATGTATACTGGTATGATTGCTGAGCGCTGAGCGCTGAGCGTTGATTGACAGGTGCATTGAATGACATATGTGTCTTGAGTTACTTGGATTATAAAAGGGGGCTCTGCCATCCTTTAGTGCTGCATCACGACCGCTTCATCTCATCTCCTTGATATCTCTAGCTGCACTTACTACTTGTTCCATGTCCATGTCAGTCGAGTCGAAGGGTATAGCAATTGTGACCGGTTCAGCTGGGGCCATTGGCCACGCCATAGCGACTCGTCTTGCAGAGGACGGTTATGACATCGGCCTCGGTGACGTCCCAAAGAAACACAATGAGCTAGAATCGCTTGCCAACGATATCAGGGCAAAGGGAAGGAAAGCAATTGTCGTCGTTGGTGATGTCACCATGGAAAACGATGTCAAGAACCTCGTAGAAACAACTGTTCAAGAGCTTGGTGGACTAGACGTTGTTAGTACGAACAATAAAATTCGAGGAGCGACAAGCTGATTTCGGCATTATAGATGGTTGCAAATGCAGGAGTTTTTGTCGGCGGACCGTTGCTCAAGAGTTGGCTTTTTCAAACGTTCAGTCAGGATTCGTTAGATGATTTGTGTCACAGGTACGGTAGAGGATTTCGAGAAAATCCTTGCCGTCAACGTCCGTGGACCATACCTATGCTTCCGGTATGCCGCGGAGCAGATGATAAAACAAGGCCGCGGCGGTCGTCTGCTTGCTGCTTCATCGGTAGCTGGATTCACAGGAGAAGCTTTCGTAGCCTTTTATTCCTCAACGAAGTGGGCAGTTAGAGGACTTGTTGCCAGCGTTGGTAGGCATGCCCCTAACTTAATTCGTTTCGAAGCCACTGACAATCACACAGCTAAGGAGGTTGGACGACATGGTATCACGGTTAATGCTTACGCACCGGGTATCGTGGCCAACACGCCGATGTGTAAGCCATGAAGCAATTGCACGCGATCGCTTTGAAGAACGTTTACGCGTTCTCTAGGGGATGACGCAAAAACTAAGATTGCTGAAGGAGTGGGCTTGCAGGACGCAGACGATGTTGATAAAGCCGTTTGTTGTCTTTTTTTTATTATTCGGCGGCGTCTCTTATGAAACTCTAGGAGACGATGAATACAGCAGTGGGATACTTGGGCAAAGTGGATGACGTTTCGAATCTGGTTTCTTTCCTGGTCAAGAAGGATTCGCACTTTATAACTGGTAAGTCGTAGATAAGCTTGCCCAGGTCGGTCTTACGCCTTTTTTGGTGATTTTCAGGACAAACGGTGAGTAATTTGGGAATGAATAAGCAATATCGTATTTATCAGGACTTAGATATCTGTCAACGGTGGAAGGTTCGTACAATGAACATAGTTACGAAAATCAAGTCACGGACCTTCGAGGATGCTCACCATTTGTACATGATTCCAGTACCTATCAGTGTGTCTGAATTCAAATCTTGAGAAATATGACGTTGTAATTGACTGTTTATTCCTCTTCGTACGGATTTTTCCCCATGAACCAACGTATTGCGAAACAACATAACCTTCTCGTTTATTTGAACCAGAATGGGTGAGATGTACCATGCCGATTTGACTTTCGGTGGATGCAAGAACGTCTTTCTCTTCTACGCCTTTCTTGCTGACAATAATATCCATGACTTGACCTGTGTGTTTTCCTCCCCATGCATGACACCGTCTCTCCAATGTGAATAGGCTTTCCAAACCTATCATGTCTGACATGGACGGAAGTGCTGCGACAAATATGACGCGGCCTTACAGAGAATGACGACATTCCAACTTCGCACTGGTGCGCTTCATTTGAACTTGCCTGACAGTTCGAGAATGACATGTTGTGCCATTAATGCCGAGTTGCCGGTATTTGTTACTGCTTGCTGATGTCAAGTCTGTCGCGCGTTGGCAAGTTCGGCATGTCAAGCGATTCTGTCTGGTCTTTCAGTATCACATCATCAACATTGTTGGACGACGACGACGCGTCTGGTGAAGAAGAAACCTGCAGGGAAATTATCGAACCAGGACACGTACGGATCGAAGATTTGGATTTGTCTTCCAGGGAAGAGGCAGTCAGCTACAAGCCTAACCCGTTTAGTATCGCAAAGATAAACGCCGCTGCTCGTTCAAGAAAGGTCCCATCAGCTGAATCAACTAGCGTCCAAAAGATTCCATTGGAAAAGACCCCAGTCAGGCAGCGCCACGATATCCGAGAAGCCTTTTCCAGGCAAGCAAGGCGATTACACGGAGACGTTGGGTTGCGCCAGCCTCGTGAATCCGCGCAGAAGGTTCACGCGACCGTCTTGGATGACTTGGTCTGCCCCACGACTGATGTCTCTGGGGAATTCTGGGAATCTACCGATGCTTGTCCAGGACGTGACGGTCCGACCACAACTCCTCCTTGGCTTGAATCTGAACTCTTTTTAGAAAATATTGCCGAAACTGAAGAGACTACAGGAGCGCATATATCTTCTGATTTCTCTGCATTTCGAGGCGTCTCTACAAAGCCTGGTGCAATCGTTATTCCCCATTCGGGTTCTCAAAGCCCTGTTCAAAGTGTCAAGACACCACCTGCCTTACATTCACGACCTTCAGCTAGTCGTGGGGGACGCCTAACTCTACAACCCACCTTTGTACCTCCAGCCACGATAAGTAGAGGACAGAGAACCAGATTTTCATCTCCCATTTTTGGACGCTTGCCGAAGCGGAATGCGACACCATCCAAAACCATGTCTCCGCAACATTCCCCCGCGTTTCATTCGCGTTCGGACTGCCAACCAATTTCAGTACCCCTTGTATGCGCATGATCACGGCATAGTCCTGTACTCACGAGCATGATCACTCCCACAGCACAATGGGGCCACGCATTGGCCCGACGTAAACCAAAACCCGGTTTCGAAGCCCCTTGTATGCGCATAATGCCAATTTTTCTGCTAATGTGAGAGAATTGAAACGTCGTACCAACAGAATAGTGTAACTACTTACCCGTATCATGCAACGTCGCCCATTGTACCAACCTCTACGTCTTGCCATCTTGCCCAACTCGGCGACGACATCGACCTGCCGTCTGACGATACCCTAGTAGCCAGTCCGACGCTGAGCCCAATTGTTCCATGTTCAAACCGCATGGTCGAACCTGGACCATCGGAACCTGCTATGCATAGATTACCTGTGGTTCGCCGTGACTCGGACGAAGGCTGGACCACATTACCTCAGAGGAAGAAAGCTAAAACGAGGTATGCTGCGCTTAGTCCGTCTGTTTTCGGCCGCATTCACAACGGCAGTGTGACGAGGGGTGTTCGAACTACAGGAAGTTTTCGTCTCCCTGGCGTAACGTGGAATTCCAGAAAACTTGGCATGAGCCCGACATCAGATAGGAGAGTAATAACTTTCCTGCCGCCCCCTCTGCAAAACGCACCGACGGCTATGGCCAATCATAGTCCGCTAGGTATCGGGCACACAGGGATGGCAGAATCGCCAACATCTCCAACATTAATTAATCATGACCGTGACACGCAGGTCTCAGTTGATATAGATGCCATCGCAAGGCGGTATCCTAAGACAAAGACTTTGAAACGAGAGGTGCGCATTATCGCCCTTGTGGCATGGCAAAATAACTCGCGAGCTTGAATCAGTAGCAGAGTCGAAAGTTTCGGGCTCTTTTGGACTTGCTTGGGATCCCGAGTTGTGGGTGTGTCTGCTTGGACAAGGACGTTCAGGTGGAAGGGGAATCAAAGATTATGGTCTGGGAACCACGAGCTGCCGTTATTTTTGTCCAGGACTCGGAAGATTGCACCGTGCGTAAATGTATACCTAATTCGTGGACTAATTAATGTGAGATCCTGTTGTCGATGGTCTTCTTTGCAAGTTGTCTTCTGGACAATCATTTCAACGTAAGTTCCATTGTCAGACGTGCAACACCCCCCCTTGGCTTCACGTAACATGATGAGGAGCGATCGGCGCACCACCGAACGACGCGCTTCGCTTCATATGCGTTATAAATCGCATTAAATACGAAACGGGGCGGCAAAGTTCTCAACTACCTGGTGTTAATGCCTTTTGAAGTCAAAAAAAAAAATTCCTTTGCTCAAGTTGGTCCATTCATCCTTCCTGAATTGCAGTCCTCATGCCAGACTGCGAACGCACCGCAAATTTCCCGATCATATTCGACGTTTCAGTCAATTTTCTAATGTTATGCGATGCATTGAGGCAAATCTTTTAAGCCACCGACCTACATTCCTATTCATATTCGGATGCTATTATCAGACATTTTGCACAATTTTTGGCGGTGACAAACCACTCTCGTCAACATGTTCTTTATAGAATGATCGTGTTAATGATCCCGGACAGCCTAAATCAAATTCCAAGGCCCAGGCCAACATAACGAGGCATTGCTGAACTCACTCCGAACGAATGACACCCTTCCCTGCTATTCCAGCTGACAGTTGCTAAAACGCCGTTAACATTTTTGTTTAATTATTTTCTTATGTTGCCAGGAACTTGGGAACACATGGCGTATCGTATTCACCCTTGAGCATCACCATGTGTCCGAGAACCCTTAATACTGGAGCTCAAGCCAATTCTTGGTGCACCGTCCCTGGAAGACGAGTTCATGGGAATATTTCAGAGCTTGAGATTTCAGGCGAATTCCGCTTGGCTCACTTGGCTCCTTTTCTGAATTGGTGCTCTAGTGTTATGGTGTTATTTGTCGATGCAATAACCCCCGCGGTTAGTCACCAGATGCTCCCCATTTCTCAAGACAAGGCTCCCACTTTATCGTCGGAGTTCGGCTCGCAATTTCGTCATTGGTTTCGTTAGGCACGTCGGCTTTGAAAAGCAACGGCCTCTTTAGCTTGCAATTACAAGATTATTTGTACTTATAAAGCAGCGAAATGGAAGCGTTGGTTTTCATCGGAGGGTACCATGCTGTAAACGCTGTGGTGATCTGATGATCCTACTATATTGATTGTTCTCACCAAAGCGTAAATGACCTAAAAAGTCATTGTCAAAGGACGAAACTTTCCCATAAGAATGCTGGCTTCTGATGCCTATTAGAGTATGATCAAGTTACTACCGCTGGGCACGCACACATACTGATCTGTCGACGGTTTGCGCACGTCAATCAGACTTTTGTTAGAGCTTGATGGAAGGACCGAAATGTAATAGCCGATCAGAAGTTGCCAGTCGTTGTCTCGTAAGCATCAGAAATTCTTGCTGGAATCAAGGCGTTGGATTACAGGGAATTTTGGATAATCTGACGTTCTTCCCTCCGAATCATGTAGAGCACATGGATTACAAGAACAAGTATATGAGCGTAACATTACTACAGAAGTCATGGATACAGATCGTCTACGGAATCTCAGGAACAGGTACGGAAATGACAACTACATTTACACGGTGCAGGATGCCACACTGATTGTCACTTTCGCGACAATGGGTTTCAGGTGGTTATCCGTGATATGTGCAGGCGTTTTTTCGTTTCGTGGCAGTTGATAGCCCAATGCCTTTACGATATGAATGAACATCGGTTCCGAGTTTCAGAAGGACCTACAATGATGTCGCCTGACTTGAGAACCATTTCACCAGCAAGCTTGATACCGTTAACGAAGGTGCCGAATGGGGCGTCCAAATCGCAGAACATGACCTGCATTTTCGGACCATAAGATTCAACATTGATAGCGGAGCTAAGGAGGAATCGATCGAACCTGATGGCCTTTCAACCAAATCTCAGCGTGGCTCGCGCTCAGCGCAAGTGGTGTGATAGGCTCTGCTCCCTTGGTGGATGGGTTAATTGCAGAGAAAAATCCATTTGAGGACGTGGCGGTCCTCTGAGGATCCACAAGTGTTTCTCCGTCGACTGAACCTAGCAGCACGCGGGAATCCGGAGGTAGATGTATCCGCTTTGCCTCGAACTGGAAGCTCTCTGGCATGCATTGGAGACTGACTATGACGGAAGCCATTCTAGTATGAAAGACTTGCACTTCTAGTTATGGGGTGATGGTTTCTGTCGTCTCGCTCATGTAGGCAAGCATTATAAATGGAGGAACTCGTGTGCTGAGAGCGACCCTAGAATAAGCGGTGATATTTCCTAGATATGTCTCGGTCGATGTTTTTTTCAGAGCATAAAACAGATTTATAGTATTCCCGATTGCTGATGTTTTATTCGTAAAATTCGTATGTAGTCCATCATACCTGAACGTGGTCGCTATTCACAGGTGACGTTCCTCGGCACACCAAAAGAGCACCAGAAGATCAGGTGCCGATTCGAGGTGGAATAAGGGGAGAACTCACGATCTTCATTTCCGATAGAAGAACCGAGTTGTTGACGTTCCTAGCATTTTTGTGTTTATGTAAGTCGGAATTATACGCTTCATTCAGCTGACATAGTAAAGCCTTGTGGGCGCACTGGCTGTCAAACATCAAAGCGTCAGGAAAGAACAGTTTTCTGCGGATCACGTGACTAACATTTTCTCCCCCAACAGCACCGAGGGAGGAAGACGAGTCCAACAGAAATCTGTCTCCTCACCCTAGAATGTCTCGACAGCTATGTAACCTGAATACTTCGTTACGCCATATAAAAATCCCCAAAGTGCCGTTTTTGGCGCCTCCAATGACATCAGGTACGTTTCATACGCACGTATGCATCCTCTCCAACACCACTATATGGGCAGGTATACGAAGATATTCCTATGCCGCTCTCAAAACACGTCACGAAGCCGATGGTCGAGCCACATTTCGGCAAGCTTCGCGAAGACAGAGAAATCCAACGGAGGAGGATGACGATTTCGATTCACCTGGCATGGCTGCACTAGGTCCCAGGGCTGCTTCGAGCAAAGCTACAGTCAATGGGGGTTTGACGGAAGCAGGAACAGGAACCGACCAGCGTAGAGGAAGGGAGCAGAGTTCTGATGGATATCTGGTGGAACATCTTAATGGTCTTTTTCCGCCGTTGCAATTTCCACCTGACCTCGCACGACGCATATTGACACATGGAAGTCATCCATCTGCCATTCACGGCCATAATGCTGGACTCAGGTTTATAGGCAAGTTGAACAAAGCAGTGCGACACGTTTTGACTAATTCGATCGTGTGATAGGACGGAGAGTCATTGAATCCTACCTACTTCTCTTCCTGAACTCCAGTTCTGCCCTCAAGCCCACGCATGATCTCGATGCGATCCTGGATCGAACAGTTAATACATATCTCTTGGGAGAACACGTTGGTTCCTCGTGGGGTCTTGGCCGTGCCCTCCGCTGGACACCTGCAGTACCTGCATCACAACTTTCTTCGACACCTCCTAATCGCAAAGAACTTCTCAGAGGCGTGGGCTTCTACAAGATTCAGGGAGACACAGTTGCGGCAGTCGTTGGTGGAATATACTATCAATTTGTAAGGCCTCTCCTTTTGGTATTCATACAAGCATGTGGTTGACTTGGCGAAACGATTCAAGGGAGCTTCCGTTGCGCAACGCTTATTCCACATGCGAGTATTGCCCAAACTCTTGTTGGAACGAAGGCCCGAGGGTCTCCCAGATGTGTTTCACGCAGAAGCGTTGGCTATGTGTGAACGCATGGGCGGCCCTGATGCACAGCTATCTGATCCATCTTCACAAAGAGTGGAGGCTGTTACCAATTAGCTTCAGTGAGTGCTGGATGACCCAGGTATGTGCTATACACTCAAGGGTCGCCCAGATCACTATACCGCCACGTATGTATATATTTAATATAAAGGCTATACGGGAATGGCCCGATAAGCATCGCTAAGCCTGGAACCTTGGGGCGCCGATCACACAACTAAATAAGCGGTCAACGGAGCCGACATCAATAGCCCAGTAGCTTTAAGACGGATGAAGCGGCGGAGTTTTCCAAAGCGTTTCTTCAGTGTGACAGTAGCGAAATGCGACAGTTGAACGTAGGTATTCGGCTAATAGTGGAGGCTATTGCGCGATATGTATCATCTCAACCTCCTTTAGTATATATGATCTTCCAGGGCTCCAAGGAATTTCAAATTCGCAAACCATCTTGTTCGACTGTAGAAGGGTTCTGATGTCCAGACCTTTAGCGCCGAGGCATGTGCATGAAATGAAATCTATTGGTGTCCTTTTTTTGACGCTTCAGTACGCAACTTCTCTCTCTACCTAATGACGCATCGCGAGTATCTGTGCAGACTGCTCTCTGCGTTTTCCATTTCTGATGTCAACTTCGTCCGACAAGAAAGTGTTTTCCTTCACTCTGCTTTCCTATATTTCTCGGCTCCTTAAATTATGTCTTCACAGGTCACGGACCTCCATCTTGTCGTCGGTATCAAGGTCACTGACGGATAATGACAACTGAAAACTGGATAATGATCGACTGGCTCCATTGCAACCGTTCACAGCCAGGAGAACGATTTTTGAACCACACGCTCCGACGTACGACGCGTTGCATTTATATTAGCTAGCCCGGATTCGTGCAGCTATGAGAGCCAGGGGAATGTCATTTCTGGACACGTGATACTCCTCGATCCATAAATTTCGGAACGCAATGTGGTGTTCCCCGGCTGCGCATATTTGTTCAGTAACCTCCAAGTTAGCGCTCGCAAGCTCCATGTAGTCGAGTATAACCTCTATTGTCTTGAAACCTTATCAAGCGATCGAGAAGT
Source organism: Amanita pallidorosea (assembly GCA_023014475.1). Lineage (NCBI taxonomy): Eukaryota > Fungi > Basidiomycota > Agaricomycetes > Agaricales > Amanitaceae > Amanita > Amanita pallidorosea. Next base: position 104,343 of record JAEBUS010000062.1, read on the forward strand.
GGATCGGATCAACTGGGTTACATCATGTAATTTAACCAAGTTTTGAAAAGGTCAACGACAGGTCACAGAAATCACAAAAGACAACAGACCTCTAAAAAACGACCGGGTGGCTTTTCGTCTCACCCCCCTCTCCGGTTGCTTTATTAGCAAGCGGATCCTCAGTACAGTTATCTGAACTGCGCTGAAGCGAAGAATTTCGTTCCAATTGAATACCAATCGTACAGCGCCGATATTGTCATTCTGCCATCGTCAGTTGTCAGCAAATTTGTTCTTTCAGGTTGGGTAACTGATTATTGTTGAACAGGACGCTGGACGTGAAATGTCAACCCACACCATTGACTATTCTTTCTGGGGCCTGATCCAAACCGGCTACCACCTCAGGTGTAGGCATCCCTGCTTTATTTTCACAAGCTGCTAACGTAAAACACAAAGTCTGCGCACTGTCATTGCTACTATATGACTACCGTACGTCCACGATCGGGTTTTGCGAGTGGGTCCTGACATTATCCGGTAGTTATAACTCTAGATGACGAAGTGAGTGCTTCTCGTATTTTACGCCTGATAATTACGCCTAATAATCATCAGGTGGAGCTATTCTGGGTAAGTGTATTGACATCACATACGACCTTTGGTCTATACGATCATACGATAACAGAAGAGGCCATGGACGCTAGCGACATACTTGTTCCTCTGGGTGAGTAGCTAGTTATAACTGTCGCTCCAAGTCCAATAAATCACTGGCACAGACTAGATACGGCGGTCTAGTTCTCTTGATGTAAGTTAGCCCACTTGACTTCTATGTAGTAAATCAGTACTGATCGGATACAGTTCCACGCTGTCGTGTAAGTCAATGACACCTTTATTGGACCGAATTCTAAATCAATTCCAGTGGTACTTAATGTATCTGATCGTAAATCTGTGCGTGGTCATTTCTTTCGTGCGTGGCATGGTCGCAAACTAAGATGTTTGTATATTTATCTAGGCGTTCGTGTCCTCGTTCCCAGAATTTTGCCGTTGACTATATGACGTAAATTCTTACAGATGTAAGTAAGATGCTATGCCTTGCATTGAATTTCTTGATCATTGAACGGCATAGGTATAAGTTGGTTCTTGGTCGAGACATCTCTCGGAGCCATCAATACATGGGTGGTAGAAGGTGACTAGGTTCCAACCAAGCTTCAATTCCGCTCATAACTGGTGACCATAAGTGATATTATTTCTACGACTCTATTCACTGTACAACTGCGCCCGCAAAATTGTGTATGCCGCTGGATCAGCGTTCTTGGCGCAAATGATCTGCCTGATCATGCTTTGTGCAATTGAGATGCCGGTTGCCGTGCCATCCTGTATGTCAGATGAATCATCTTTTGCTGTTGGAAACTGAATAATGATGACTAAGTGGAAACAAAAGTCTTTGGCGGAATGGTGTACTGTGTAATAGGTAATCGCCAAGCCACAGGCCTGGCATGGGTGTATTGGATGTGCTTTACACTGTAGGTAGACATCGTCCCTTCTGTCTGTAAAAAACTGATTTTCCTAGCTTAGAAGCTCTCATTCTCACCTTGACTATAGGAAAAGCATATACAACCTATCGTTACCAGACTGGAACATCGCTTCGTCTTACCAACTTAGTTTCAACTCTATTATGGGATTCAATAAACTATTCCATTCTGTGAGTTGATTTGTGCGCATCGTCAGCGTGGCCAACGGACGAGTTCCTTGCAGTATCGAATTTTTTTATGTTTGCACGGTTATCCTCAACCTAGTCAACGTAAGTTTTCAGGTTAATTACATGGCAAGGCTAATCCGACCGACCCCATAATAGGCCAGAAATTACGACCTCCTGGCCGGGCCGGGTTTCACAATGCCGATTGTTATGGGTGGACGCATGATGCTCAATGTTCGGAGAACTGTTTCTAACGACGCTTACCGCCAGAATCCATCCACACCATCCCAGATCACACTCCCAATTTTTACCATAGACGATGGGCCAGCGCCAACACCGTCGTGGGCTTTCACATATATTTAATTTGTGTTCATTTCCTCTCCCCTCCCCCGCAAGCCCTGTAAAAACCAAATTCATCTGTAGAATAGGCATACATTCATTATTTCGATTTACTTGGGCCCAATTGATAAAGTCAATAAAAATTTTATTGAATACTTTCGACCCTCATGATGATCGACTAATATTGGATCGTCCTCTCAACTGGAATGTCAAAAAATATTTCAAAAGAAGACTTTTGAAACCCATGACTCAGCGCTCGAGTCTGCGTCGTAAGACAAGCGCACCTTTCTCAAGCTATAGTAAATATGCGGGGTCACTGTGATCCGCTCACAGGAGGACCTGTGCTGTATGTGATAAATTACTTTCCGTTGCAATGGTGACGGGATCTCAAAGGGTCGTGAGTCGTGACGCGTGACGTGTGACGAGAAAGGATCGGATCACTCATTTGTCGCTGAAGTCAGGTCATTCAATATGCACTAAAAAGGAAGTCAGAAACTAGTTCATAAAGGCCGATTCGACGGATTTTTCAACCTACTATCCAGACCCAGTGATCTCCGTCAATGTGCTGGAGGATTTGACCTGTGCTATTGCCAGGAAGCAGCAGCAAGGAATTCGGGTAGTAATAAGTATTTTCTGACAGTCCGTCCTTCGAGCTTCAAGTCTCGCAACTACGCGGTGTTCTGGATTCAATATTGTCAGGTCAGTTCGGCTTCTTCAGTATCACCTGTTTTGAACCTGAACCTGCTTCAAGTATTGTACTAAGGACAGCACGCGCGCAACGACTATCCGTGGGATGTCAACTGATCTAGATGGCTATTCTTACCGGAACGTGCTCCAGATGGGTTACCATCTCAGATGTGTGTATCGTTCTAGATGGTTTCTGAATTGCTTTTGTGACACGGCATTCAAAGTCAGCGCACTAGGATTACTACTGTACGATTATTGTGAGTTCATTTATTATTACTGATATGACCGGGCCTTGCTGAAATATGGGCAGTTCTCACACTGGACGACGAAGTGAGTGTCCGAGTCTTGAGCCCACCATACTGAAAAGTAATTATCATCAGATTGAACTATTCTGGGTGAGAGAGACTTGACGCTCTTGACATGGACTGTTGGTTGACGTTCTACGGTCACCAGAAGACTAAGCGATGGACAATTGCGACATTCCTGTTTCTCTGGGTGAGATGCTATCCAGTTGTCTTTCAGACATCGCATAATATCAGCTTCATCCTTGCAGACTAGATATGTGGGTCTGATTTTTCTAATGTGAGTTAGCTCACCTTCCTTCTGCACACTCGCTTATCATATACAGTTATACGCTGTCTTGTGCGTCTCTATCATGTTTATTCGCTTCGATCTCAAACTCATTGTAGCGGTGTTGAACGTATCGGATCGTGGTTATGTACGTCTTCACTTCCTAGTACATGCTGTCGCAATGCTTAGTACTTTATCAAGGCGTTCGTGTCTCCCTTCTATCCTCTTCTTGACAACGTTATGTAACGTTTCATAGATGTAAGATCTCTATGGTTTTGCCTTACTCATCTCAACCCGACGTAGGCAAAAGTTGGTTTTTTGTAAATATGTTTTTGGGCGGCAGCAACGGATTGGCGATAGAAGGTGAATAGAATCTCGGGAAAAAAAGCGTAGCTTGCTAATAACTTGCCACAAGCGACATTGGTTCTACGACTCTATGCCCTCTACCACTGCTCCCGCAGAGTAGCATATGTTGCTGGATTTGGATTCCTTGCACAAACGGCATTCGTGACCGCAATCAGCGGATATGAGTTGCCATTGGCCTTGTCATCCTGTATGTCAAATAGATCGCACCTTATCATATGTGACTGAATGACGATCAAGTGGAGACAAAAGTATTGGGTGGACTCATCTTTTGCGAAGTAGGAAATCATCGGGCCATGCGTATAGTTTGGATGTTTTGGGCATGTTTAGCTGTGTGAGTATATATCGTCCCGTTCTGGCGAGGAACTTATTTTTCCAGTTTCGAAGCCGTTATTCTCTTCTTTACTATACGAAAAGGTTACAAGTATTGCTGTCAACAGCAAGGAAGGCCTCTAACGAACCTAGTCTCAACGTTATTATGGGATTCAATCTATTATACCATTCTGTAGGTCGTTGACGTGCACTGTCCAGGGTAGTATATTAACAGCCTTTGCAGCATCGAAATTTTCTATGTTGCAAACATCATCTTGAATTTGATCAGCGTAATATCCAAGTTTTGACTAGTTGCGATAGTTTGACCTGACCGATTTTGCAGACCAGAAATTATGACCTTTTGGCGGGGCCGGCTTTCACATTCCCAATTGTTGTTGGTGGACGAATGATGATCAATGTTCGCAGGACTTTTGACGACGACGCCAGGCGCCAGAGTCCATCTACGCCTTCTCAGGTCACACTCGAGTTTGGGGACTTGGAGATGGACGATGAATCACAGACACCACCGTGGGCCTTCACGTACATTTAATCTTCGCTCTTTCATTCTTGCAGCTGCCACGCCTTGGCAGGAACACCACATCATGTGCCACTCGGCTTGGTCATGGTTCGGGATTTGTTGCGGCACAGCTCGGTTGGGAATTACCATATAATATGTCGATCAAATCAAAATGTACAATAATTATCAATACTTGAAGTATGTACATCTGCCCAACTAATCTTGTCGCTCGCACCACTTAATTATAGCCAGTTAATTTACATCTGGCTGTGGTAGCAAACTTCTACAGCGTCAGCGGGTCACCTCCATAATCAGAGGTCGCAGAGCTTATTAGCGGAAACCTCAACGTTCCAAAGTAGAGCGTGGAGGATATCACGCGATCGACTCTGAAATGGAAAACCTGAAGGGACAAGAGTATCTGCGAATCAGATGGGTTGAACCTTCCTCAGCCAGCTTGGGTCTGGCCGCTAGCCGCTGCTCGTACGCGAGAGCGGTTACCGTTTGCCGACGGGTATTTCAAAGTGTCTCCTTCCTTCCTTTAGGAGTTGACTATTGGAACGTGATTTATTCTACCACCTGTAGCCCAGCTTCTGACCCGTCTGCTAACCTCAGATGGCGTAAAGTTGGTGCTTTGTCGTCGATTATGTGAGTGCTCCTCGAAGCCTGTCCGATAATCTGGCCAAATGATCATCGATCATCGAGTGGTGCTATTCGGGGTAAGTCCATTGACGCCATACATCCCGTGTACACTCAGTCAGGTATGAGATCTGGTCGCAATTTTGTAAAGTACCCGGTATCAACACATGCAAACTCACTAGGTCGCGGGTATGGCCGCTGGTCAGCATGTCAAAGAAGAGATCAGGTTTTGTCAGGACTCCATGCCGACGCCAGGCATCGCTAAACTGTCCGCTGCACCGTCTCAGATGAGTCCCAGCCGCCACACCAGGCTCATGTCGGTGGTTTCACCTACACCCTTCAAGATTGTTGGACCTACGACGCCAGCCTAGCTATGAACACAGTGGACGTCCGTCACTAACCCTATTGTATAACAGGCGACCTTTATTGAAGTTCCTAACTATGGTTGCATGAAACTCGGGGTGTCAGCGCTCTGCGGCAGCGGCGCATCTGACAGCAATGCCGTTGCTATGTTTGCCTCCATCTCTCCTCTTCACTACTCGGCTCCTGTTTCCTCCATTTCAGGGCCGTCACAATATGCACCGCCGCTGATGATTGTCAATTCGTCAATATCCTGTGCTTGACTCGAGGTTGGACGTTGAACGTTGAACGGTAAACCATGGTCCGGACCTCTGCACGCCCGAAATTAGCTCTCAAAAACTTGCAGCACAACATGCGTACTCGTCGAACCGTCGTCGTTCAAGGCGATTTCAACGAGTGGACCCAACATCACGCGCATCACCTCCACATCACGAAACATATCATATTACACATGTGTGATAGACAGTCCATGTTCACTCGTCATAGCACTGTTGGTTTAAATGCTCCTGTAGTTCCGAGTTTGCGGCTGTGCGCACCAGTCACTTTTAAATATGACCATATTGGTAAATTTCATAACTGCGTGCATATGACTTCTCACCCTTGCTCGCCAGACCATCAATTGAGCGTACGTAAGTGATCAGTGTCATCATGTCGACCCTCAAGGCCTCAAGGCTTTCATCATGCTAGCCGTTTACATGGCATTTTAAGTATAGAGCACTCCTTGAAGTTCTCACCCCATCCCTCAACATCCCGCCCAACGGCTATCGACTTTCCATGAAATGTCAATCGATGCGGGTGATAATTACTATCTGGAGGTGATCCAAGTAGGCTACTACCTTAGAGGTGCGCCTGATCTTGTTCGGTTTCTAAACCGCTCTAACACAAAGATGCATTGAAACTAGTTGGCGCTCTGTCTTTGCTAGTGTACGAGTACTGTATGTCCATTTACCGATCGTGCGACCAGGCCTGCAATGCTCAAACTCCTCAGTTCTGACGCTGGATGACGAAGTATGTGCGCTTCGAGATCTTTGTGTTGAGCGATCGACTGAATAACTATCAGGTGAAGCTGTTCTGGGTATGTCCTCAAACGCTGCACCCGGCCTTTGCATTTCTTATGATCAACAGAAGGGGCCCTGGACAATAGCGACATATCTTTTCCTCTGGGTGAGAACGTATCTATCTTTAGTATGGCAAGTTCGCTTAATACGACGTCATTCCCACAGACTAGGTATGGCGGTATGCTTCTTCTCATGTAAGTTGGTTCATTTTCATAGCGTATAGCTGCTGATCAGGGGACAGTTGCACAATATCCCGTACGTCCACGGCGACAAGATGTCATGGATATTGACCTGATTTTTCGAATGAATTGTAGTTGTCACAAGGGTGTCGGATCGGATGGCCGTGCGTCTTAACCCCCTTTTTTTCCACGTTAGTTAATTGATATGTCTATTCCAGGCGTTCGTGTTTTCAGATGCCTTTTTGTCATCGGCTTGACCCACCACGACTTCTTTTCACAGTTGTGAGGTTTCTTTCCCCATCATTTAGGTAACCCATTTTGACTGGACACAGGTAAAGCTTGGTTCTTTGTGGAGATATGCCTCGGAATGGCCAACACATGGGTGATAGAAAGTGAGTCATGTTGCACAAAGAAATGTGAATTCTGCTAATCCATGATAAGCTATACTCTTTCTGCGGCTCTATGCGCTCTACAATTGCTCTCGCAGAATAGTGTATGCTACTGCATTGGTATTCCTCATGCAAATGCTGTCTTTGATGACAATTGCTGCAATTCAATTGCCAAATGACTTCTTGTCCAGTGTGTCCAAAAATCGTGTTTTCCTGCTCTGTAATCTAAATGAGACGACTAGTGGAGGCGAGCGCCTTGGGCGGGATCGCGTTCTGTGAAGTACGCAGCTCTCTATCCAAACATGTAACTTGGTTGTATTGGGTCTTCTTTGCGCTGTAAGTGAAGGTCATCGCATTGTGCCAATAAACTGATAACATCAGCTTCGAAGCCTTCATTCTCTCTCTTACAATACGGAAAGGCTACAATTATTATCGTCGGGAAAATAGATGTACTCTTCGTCTGACCAATCTGGTCTCAACGCTATTTTGGGATTCAGTCTATTACACGATCCTGTGAGTCGATCAATACATATCTTTGGATGCATCAGTGACATATTCTTCAAAGTATCGAAGTCTTTTACATCTCAAACATTATCCTGAACTGGATCAATGTAATGTTCCAGTTTAGTGACATATACAAAGGTTATCTTGCTGACCAGCTTCTACAGGGCGAAAATTACGACATTCTGTCCGGGATTGGTTTGACACTGCCAATTGTTATGGGTGGACGGATGATGATCAATGTTCGAAGGACGATCTCTGACGTCCGATATCGCCAGAGTCCCTCCTCTCCTTCTCAAATCACATTCTTCGTCGCTGGCATGGACGACGTGCATCAGCCACCAGCACCAGCACCGCCTCCGAAGGCCCTCACGTGCATCTAATTGTCACTCCTTTTCTTTTCTGCAACGGTCCCATGCGACGTCAGGGTCTGTTTGCGAGTAGTGGAAGCAGCGAGCGATGTGGATCTGATGAACGGGGGGGGGGGGGGGGTTAAGCCTATACATAAATTATATTTTGAGTCCGCGATCGCGCGCCGGGATTGCGACAAGTGGCCTTCCATCCCTGGAACCTGAAAGGTTATGATCCTCTCTATGATTCCATGATTTTCTTTCCTGTTGTCATATCCCACATATTCCGCACTAATACTGCATTATTGTCCCACATCAACTATGCATTCATTCCGCTCAAGTCCACACATATTTTGTTACAATTATTGTCATTTCCGCTTAAACCGCGCCAAGCGAGCAGAAACCGGATTGGTAGCAAATAAGCGCGCCGCCGACGTGGAACTGGCAGCGAGGATCAATGAGGAGTAGAACGGCTTGGTAGAATGCGGTCAACAGCAAGTGGAAGGAGGATGGGGAAGGGCTCGGATTGTGTTGGCGGGTCCTGATCATTGAGCGTTAGGCTGGGAGTCGGGGAAAGGTGAAAGTGGGCACTCACCGCCACACTCAGAGTCACAAGCAATCGCTGCCCAGAGCAGGAGCAGTCAGAGTTGTCGTGGCCAGAGGGGCTGATGCATTGTTTGTCAGAGCGTGGAGTGATCAAAGCGGAAAATCCCATTTTGCGGTCATACTCATGCCACACCCTAGCCTCGAGGTAACCAACTGATATCGTCTTTTTCAGGTGTCCCTTCTGTCCCCACACCATGCCCTTCTTCAAGGATGCTACACACTCCCACATCGACCATTCTGACTTCAATGACATTGGCCACGATCAGATCATCACCGTCCAGGATCAGACCACCGTCAGCGATTCCATCATGATCAGCAATTCCATTGTCTACCAGACCAATATCACTTATCACCACCCTCGGGTTCGTCCAGTCGCCGAATCACACTCCCATTCCGAGGCGACATCCAGAGAAATAGCTCTTCGTCCCACATTCCGCTCTTCAGCCAGTGATTCATGGCTTGTTGCTGCTCGTCTCATCGTCTCAATCGTTCAATCGCTGCCTGCCTCTGATCAGTTCCGTAATCTGAAGGGGGATCTGAACACCCTGCAGCAAACGCTAGACCTCTGTGGACTGGCAATCGAAGCATATCAGTGTACGCCAATAGGTCGAATACTTTCACGCACTATTAGCGAGGAGAGGGCGCGATGCATTGGTGTTTTACGAAATTTGTTAAATACCATCAGAGGTTACCACGGGATGTCAAGTCAATGCAGTGGTTTTTTTCCTTGAGTCGAGTGTTGGGAGGCGGGGGTGAATTAGGCGAAATACGGGTATGGAGAGATAAATTATCGGATTGTCAGAAGTCGCTGGGTCAGTGCTTAAGGGCATTAGACTCGTACGTCTTGCCTTTCTTCTACGCCCTGGTGTTTCTAAAACAGTGGGTTATTGTTAGTGCTTCATTGCGCGCCTTTGGAAGCAGCGTGCGTGCACAGGATATATCTTCTGCAGATTTCAATCGTCTATTACAACAAGGCCCTCCCTTCCTACGCCACATACAAGTCAGCAAAGTAACAGTAGTTGATCATTTGGGACGAAACATACCGGTTCCGCTCATATTCTGCTCCGCATGGCAGGTAAGGTGTGATCGCAAGCACATCGTTAGCTCATGCATATTTCTATGTTAGGATTTCTATGTTTTCATCAGCGAGCTCTGCAAGGGTAGTGCCGGCCACGAGTTTATAGAGCGACGCGACTTCGGGATGCTCCATAATAACAAATTGATTGATCCATCAGAGTTCCCCGACCGTGTTGTGTCGGGAATGACAATCGAAATGAGTATCATCTTACGACGGATAACATACACCAAATCAAATACAAAGAAGTGTCCCAGATGCGGTTATAGTGGATCAGTTCCTTTGGGTGATGGTTGGGTCGAGTGGGAAGTACTTGCAATTTCTATCATCATCCATAATTGATGGCTTTAAGCACAGTTGGCATTGCTCTGGACAGTATCAATTATCCAGCAGGGAGGAGATTGTTCAACAACGCTCTCCGCAAGTCGACGAAAATAATGTAAAATATTTGCGCCGCATACATATTGTCAAGACCAGGGTACATGGCTTAGGATGTCTGCAACTAATTATGCTGACCTCACTATTCCAATAGCCTTTGTCGTCAGTAAGTGATTTTGAGCATGAAATGGGTGTCAATGGCTGACCTGGTCACATTGCTTCTGTGTGTTCAGGAAGTGAGTGATTTTGAGCATGAAATGGGTGTCAATGGCTGACCTGGTCACATTGCTTCTGTGTGCTCAGCGAGTGAGTGATTTTGAGCATGAAATGGGTGTCAATGGCTGACCTGGTCACATTGCTTCTGTGTGCTCAGCGAGTGAGTGATTTTGAGCATGAAATGGGTGTCAATGGCTGACCTGGTCACATTGCTTCTGTGTGCTCAGGAAGTGAGTGATGTTGAGCATGAAATGGGTGTCACTGGCTGACCTGGTCACTTTGCTTCTGTGTGTTCAGGAAGTGAGTGATTTTGAGCATGAAATGGGTGTCAATGGCTGACCTGGTCACATTGCTTCTGTGTGTTCAGGAAGTGAGTGATTTTGAGCATGAAATGGGTGTCAATGGCTGACCTGGTCACATTGCTTCTGTGTGTTCAGGAAGTGAGTGATTTTGAGCATGAAATGGGTGTCAATGGCTGACCTGGTCACATTGCTTCTGTGTGTTCAGGAAGTGAGTGATTTTGAGCATGAAATGGGTGTCAATGGCTGACCTGGTCACATTGCTTCTGTGTGCTCAGGAAGTGAGTGATGTTGAGCATGAAATGGGTGTCAATGGCTGACCTGGTCACTTTGCTTCTGTGTGTTCAGGAAGTGAGTGATTTTGAGCATGAAATGGGTGTCAATGGCTGACCTGGTCACATTGCTTCTGTGTCCTCAGCTTGTGAGTGATTTTGAGCATGAAATGGGTGTCAATGGCTGACCTGGTCACATTGCTTCTGTGTCCTCAGGAAGTGAGTGATTTTGAGCATGAAATGGGTGTCAATGGCTGACCTGGTCACATTGCTTCTGTGTCCTCAGCTTGTGAGTGATTTTGAGCATGAAATGGGGTTCAATGGCTGACCTGGTCACATTGCTTCTGTGTCCTCAGATTGTGAGTGATTTTAAGCATGAAATGGGTGTCAATGGCTGACCTGGTCACATTGCTTCTGTGTGCTCAGCGAGTGAGTGATTTTGAGCATGAAATGGGTGTCAATGGCTGACCTGGTCACATTGCTTCTGTGTGCTCAGCGAGTGAGTGATTTTGAGCATGAAATGGGTGTCAATGGCTGACCTGGTCACTTTGCTTCTGTGTCCTCAGTTTGTGAGTGATTTTGAGCATGAAATGGGTGTCAATGGCTGACCTGGTTACATTGCTTCTGTGTCCTCAGATTGTGAGTGATTTTGAGCATGAAATGGGTGTCAATGGCTGACCTGGTCACATTGCTTCTGTGTCCTCAGCGAGTGAGTGATTTTGAGCATGAAATGGGTGTCAATGGCTGACCTGGTCACATTGCTTCTGTGTGCTCAGCGAGTGAGTATTTTGAGCATGAAATGGGTGTCAATGGCTGACCTGGTCACATTGCTTCTGTGTCCTCAGCGAGTAAGTGATTTTGAGCATGAAATGGGTGTCAATGGCTGACCTGGTCACTTTGCTTCTGTGTGCTCAGCCAGTGAGTGATTTTGAGCATGAAATGGGTGTCAATGGCTGACCTGGTCACATTGCTTCTGTGTGCTCAGCGAGTGAGTATTTTGAGCATGAAATGGGTGTCAATGGCTGACCTGGTCACATTGCTTCTGTGTGTTCAGGAAGTGAGTGATTTTGAGCATGAAATGGGTGTCAATGGCTGACCTGGTCACTTTGCTTCTATGTCCTCAGCTTGTGAGTGATTTTGAGCATGAAATGGGTGTCAATGGCTGACCTGGTCACATTGCTTCTGTGTGCTCAGCGAGTGAGTGATTTTGAGCATGAAATGGGTGTCAATGGCTGACCTGGTCAATTTGCTTCTGTGTGTTCAGGAAGTGAGTGATTTTGAGCATGAAATGGGTGTCAATGGCTGACCTGGTCACTTTTCTTCTGTGCCCTCAGCAAGTGAGTGATTTTGAGCATGAAATGGGTGTCAATGGCTGACCTGGTTGCATCAGCATCCATAAATTGTGCTTGTTCAATGGATCTGCATTTCTTATTTTTTCATCACACTGTAAGTGATTTTCTGACATCCTGCCAGTTGTCCACATTACCATTGTGTTAGCCCATATTTTGTTTCTTTTACACTGCACTGTTGGTTTTTCTCACATCTACTTTTTTGTAGTTTCTCCACTTGGAATCTGACCTATGATATTTCAAGTTGTCCATCTTATAGTTGCTACTAGCACACCACGCACAAGATATCTAACCAGAGTATATTCAGTTATGACCAGTTGCAACTAATGTTACTTATCTATGGCTCAATGACATGTACTTACTTCAAATTTGAGATTCTGACAGTTGTGACATCCAATATGACAATGCCAACATGCTTTTGCTGTGAGTCCCTCACTTACTTAGGGGAGCTTGCCAAACCCTAATGTGGATACATAAGTACTGCTTAGACAGAACTTCACAAGTTAACAACATGAACATTATCATACTATTGTGCACATACATATGTACATACATATATCAACAAACTCGGGGTTTCCCCACAGTTCTCACAGTGTTGCAGGACTGGCAGACAAGTCACAGACTTCAAGTAGAATGTTTGCAGAAACCTGCAGTGCCCACAGTGCTCACAGTGAATTGGCAGAATGTTTGCAGACAGTGCTGACAGCAAATCTGAGGTGAATCCACAGTGACCTGCAGTAATTCTGCAGTGAATCCACAGTGATCTGCAGTGATTCTGCAGAGACCTGCAGAGACCTGCAGTAATTCTTCAGATCACTGTGGAATGATTGTGGATTCACTGCTCTTCTCTCTTCATCATCCTCAAGACCTTTGTCATTGTTTGACTTAGCATCTAGACTCTTTGTCCAGTGGCTGGGAATGGACTGAGACTCTGCTTGTTGCTGTTGACTTAGAACAAACCACAACAAGGGGATCATCCACAAGTTGGAACTCAGGAACTGCTCAGTGCTTCACCACTAGCCAGACATCATTGAGACCAGAACCTTGCTTGACCAACCCCTGAATCATGCATCCCTCTTCAGGATGAAATGGTACTTGTTGGAGCATAAGGTTGCAGTAAATGCAAACAGGAGGCAGGCCAAGTAGATAATCCAAAGAACTAGTAGGGGATGTGCAGAAAGTGCCAGAGGCCCAGATTGCTGCAGATTGCTGAGCCTTCTGAAGTTTGAGGAGATGTCTCTTGATGCCTGTACCACCTAAGCAATACCACAAAGGCAAACCATATGACTGTTGAAATGGATGTAATCTGTTACACACACGATGTGTTCCGCACCATGGGAAACATCTCGGATCTATCCAATCTTATCTAATCTGTCATATAATCAATGTTTGTATATGTGGACATTATTATAGAGTTCACTGCTATTAATATCTTGACAGATATTATAGAGTTAGACAGATATTATAGAGTTTGACAGATATTATAGAGTTTGACAGATGTCAAACTCAGACAATAGCGCACCATATGCATGACTGTGCATTAGCAAGCACAATAGAAATGATCAGTCAGCGCTACTAATATCACTGACATCAGACCAGTAGATAGACTGTATAAATACCTCAGTACTTAGATGTCAATCTACATCCTCTGCTCTACTAAGTGATTGCTCAACAGCGGACTTAAGTGAACTACTACAGCTACAAGTAAGTGTTACTTACTTAGCTCTACTATTCTGCTGCGCTCCTGTCAGTTGTTGCTTCGACAGGTTATGGGCCCCGTCTGCTCGCAGACCTGATGGCTGACCTATGACATCATTTCACTTATAAGCGAAATGGCTGTGCGCACCATGCTGTCATCACACAGGAGACAGTGTCACCTGCTTTTGGTACTCACCAAATAGGTAATCAGGTTTGTTAGTAGCGCCTGTAGCTGTACAATATTGTAATCACCGTTATGATTGCTGACGTAACCCCGGGAACTCACCGGTAATATGAGTATGCCTTGATCTTGACAGAGACCTGCAGGCACCACCTGGAGAGGTGTGAAAATAATACTTAGTATGGCAAACTATACCAGCCCCGGGTTTCTGTGTTACCCTGGTCAATACCAAAACCATAACTCCAGATCTGTTGATTTTATCCAGATCTGGGCCAGATGGTGAATTCTGGCTTATCAACATTCTCTGGATTTAGGGCCGTCTATGATGGATAAAGATCGGATCAGGTTCTGTCCTGTCCCCGATCAAAAGGCTTCGCGCCCCCCTATTGGCCATGAATAATTAAGCGCTTATATCAATATATGGGTTTTTGTCCCATTGTTCTGATTATATTATGTAATTATTCTGTATAAGGGTCGTGCTGCTTGGACCTTGTTCCATGGTACACACAGACCAGTGGCAGGCATGAGCTTAGCTTCCTGCTTAGAAATAGGATCGCTCCTTAGCGGCATTAGTACATTTCTAAAAATAGTTACATAGTGATGGATTTTCGCTGTCAGGGAATTTGATGGAGCCCTGAAGCACTCCTGAAAAGGCTGGATCCCTTTTCTGGCATTGAATTGAGAAGCCAAAAGCGAGTCTCAAGTCTCTGTCATGGGATCTGTCATGACAAAAAGCACCAGCCTCTGTTATATTTAGAAAGTAGAGCTGACACACTTTTCAGACTTCAAACCAAACCAAACCAACCATCACTGTATTTTTTATATTTTTTTGAGATATATAAAAATGTCTTTTGTCAACAACGTCGCCTCTTCCTCCTCCGCCGCCGCCATTGCCAAATCTGGCAATAATTTGTCTTCCTCCTTGTCTTCTGCCAAATCTGGCAATTCTGCCGGTGATGAGCGGTGTCCCACTGTGACCGTGTAGCAACCTCGTCACGTATATGCGTCATGCTATGTGAGAGTAGTCCTACCATTATTGGGATTATACACATGCACTGACCCCAACACTAATTATCTGATACTGCGCAGATCCGCAGGCCTCGCATATCGAATACTGTGCACACACCCGCAGTGTAAGCCGCATGACAGTCGCAGTATAATCCGCACCCTTCTGCATTACCAGCGAGCACCGTTGCGCTTGACAACTACATCCAATTATCCAAAAGCCTGTGCAGACTAACGGACGTTCCGCATTGGGAGTTTACCGCCGCATGCGACAATCTGCACTGCCACTTCCATAATAGGCAGGTACGCCTTCTGAGTACTGTGATTGAGAGCTGCTAGCCGCATCCGTATGCGATTGACGGAAAAAGCTATTTAGCCAATGAAATCTTCACGGACTATTGTGTCGATCAACGAGTACAACCGGACGGCTACATCAAGCGTAAAGGGTCGCATTCCAGCAACAGGCTCACGGTCACTAGTGAATACCCTAGCACTTAGCAATTGGATGCCGGAGGTCAATCAATGGCCGTCGCACACCTATTCGAGATGCCCTTAGGGACAGCGCCAATACGGTCAGGGTTCCAATACAGAGTTACACATCGGAGGAAAATACTATGAAAATGCTCGTATACTAAGCTGCATTGGACGACGCCTTTCAAAAGCACGGATTGGGACAGCAAGGAGCCGTGCGTACACAGGGAAAGTTTCAGAGTTTCGGAGTTCACTCGCATTGGTAGTATAGTAAAATGTATATAAACCATAAAGTCTTGTAGTAGAAATCAGCATATCCCATCCATTCAAGTTTCCCCTTAGTGTTTGCTTCGCCTTTGGTCTCTTTTTCACTTGCGAGTTTCCTCTCTGCGTCGTTACAGTCGTTGTCGAGCCCGCCTTGCAGAAAGGGCTGCTCGTCGTTATTATCAGCGTCTGACATTTGCTATCTGCCTGTGTTATCCGCTCCCGACGTCGTCTGTGACCACCACCACCGGCCTTTGCTTTACAAACTTCCGCTTACCCGCCAAACGGCTATTATCACGTGACCACCGCCCATTATTGAGTATCTGCTCTTGCCTTTAGCATCCTTTCGCATTATCCGAGCGAGTTGTTGATTGGTCCGCTAGCTTATGCTTGCATTTGTCCGCATATGCTCGCATTTGTCTGCATATGCTCGCATTTGTTCGCATTTGCTCGCATTAGTCCGCATTTGTTTTGCATTTGTTTGCATTCTACAATTGCACAGTGTGCTTCCGGAACTGGCATTGACGGGACAGCTTTACCTCTCTCACAAAACCCCCTGTCTGCCTGTCACTTTGATAGGTTGGAGCTTATTATATTGGCTGCCCCAGTGAGGCTTTTTAAAGAAAATTCTGCTGTCTATGCCACCAGAATCACCTCGCGAGTGAGAATTTCCTAGACACCTTGCAGCATTGCCCTACTCTGGTAGCTTAGTCACCGACTGGTACAAATCGTTGAAACAAGGAGCAGAAACTGCACAACACCTCTTACAGCAGGACCCTAGCCAAGCGTTAACGGAGATCTTTAAGCACACCACAAGCTTTGGTCGCCAATCCCGCTGCAATCTAGGACTCTTGCCAGAATTTCAGCATATGGAAAGGATAAACCAGTTGCTCACACAACCCATAGCATCCTCATCTCATACCACCGCTAGCGCAGAAACGCGGATCCGAGCTCACTGCACGACTTGGAAGAGATCATGCAACCGGTGGATAATCACCAGGACAGCGATCGCTCCAGCAGCCCGCTCTCATCCTCACCTTCACCAAGTCCGCACTCCTCGCCCCCACATAATAGTATCAAGTTCAGCAACACAGCAGCAAACCCTTCGGATTCCGCACCGCCGATTAACCCCTATTTCCCAACCAACCCCACATCTCTCATTACACCACCCGCTACGCTATCCGCAATGGCCGCTAACCCAATCCTGCCATCACATAAATCCATGCCGGCGCAGTACAGCCATTCCGCTCCCCATTTTGATTCCACCCAGCCGTGTCGCCTGCCGAGGTACTTCGTGGAATTAGAACTACTTTTCCGAGAATCCGCGGTTATAGCAGAACAGGAACGGAAGACGTATGTGTTGCGATGTTTGGAGGACACCAAATATGAGCTATGGGGTTCTGTCGAAACATTCCCAGCACCTGCGACCTATGACGCTTTCAAGGAATGTATCCAAACACTGTATAGTGGAGTCATTAACTAGCGACAATACACGCAAGATCACTTGGATCACCTAATCAAGGAAACACTCAGATTCAGAGTTAAAACCGCAGAAAGTCTATGCAGATATTACCAAAGGTTCCTAGTCATCACCAAGTACCTCGTAAGCCACGACCGGCTATTGGTGCGCCAGCAAAGCGAGTATTTTTTTAAAGGTTTCCAAGTTGACATTGCCATGGAAATGTATAGGTGGATGTGCAGTCAATATCCAAACGTGCATCGCAGTGACCCGTTTTCATTAGAGCAAACGCTGGCAGCAGCACAAGAAGTCATCCAAGGTCAATCCTTTTATGATAAACTAATCAATAAAGCAACTGCCCCATCATACGCAATGAAAGCTGAATCCCCCGTGCCTCCTCCATTCAGAAGTGAACCTCCGGCAACCGCACAATATGTAAAGCAAGAAGAAATGGCGGCAATGTTGGAATAATTAGGGCAGAGCATGATGCAAACACTAACGCAGGCAATGGCAGCAACTCAATACCGCGCTCCACAAGCTGCGCCACAGTTCCACACATACGTTTCCCCAGCGAGCGGCGCTAACGCTATCCCTATAGGAACATCTCAGCCTGCACAGCCAAGCGGGTTCCACGCATGTAACTTTTGCGGAGAAACTGCGCACTTGATAAGCCGCTGTCCGGAGGTAGACAAATATATGGTGAGCGGCAAAATCGCAAAGAACGCTGAGGGCTGCATCACATCACCAATGGGAAATTACCTCCCGCATTCCAATCAGAGTAATACGATGAAGGAAAACATTGACAAGCACCACCAACAAACAGACGCACCGCCCGCAGCCTCAAACACCCGCCCTGCAATGTATTATACCGCCCGCAGCACCGATACCATAATTGCGCCCGCCATCGCCACTAATGCCGCACCAGTGCTATCATACAGGGCCACAGTCGAGGACAAAGAGGATGAAGAAGAGCTGAAACAACTTCAGCAAAGAATAGTGGCACTTCAAACAAAGAAGGTAGTACTGGATCGGGTAGAGATTCTGTTGCGAGTGAAGGGTAAGGAAGCGGTGCCCGCGGGCACTAGGAATGTGGATAAACCAACGGAGATCGTATCTCCAGAGGTAGCGAAAGAACAGCTGGCCATCCATCCATTCTCCGATGCCCGCAACGCAAATTACCAGCCACCGCTAGATCGCCCGTTCGGATCTGCACCTAAACATAGTGGACCTTCCTACACCACCACGGCACCAGCGCAAAACAAGAAGTTGGTACAGAACCTATTTAAACGCACGTTGCAGAATCACGTGGCACACATCAGTTACGAGGAGTTATTGGTGGTCTCTCCGGACATCCGCACCAAGCTCCGAGACTACCTAATGCCACGTCACATTCCCGCACCCGCCCAAGCCGCCAGCACCAACTTTGCCAACACACACCTATATGATGCAAATACCATCCGCGAGATCTACATCATGCCAGATCTAGCAGAAGCATTCTACTGCATTGAAGGACCGGGCAAGCCTCACATGCAAGTTGCAAAAGAGTCACACGCAATCCGCTGCATGCAGGGGATGATAGACGGACGTGCTGATGAGCCTGGGGCTCAGTAGCAGTGGACAGGGGCTGCCTAATAATAGTTGGCTTAGTCATAGTGTCAGTTATAGTTCCATTGTCACATGTAGTCACACAATACAATACTCTCCCTCCCTCCTCGTAATCAAGGTGCCGGGAATCTTCCAATGGTCTCACACCCCCCTGGTCTACACAGCTGCTTTAGCAGTGTAGTTACCTATCATAATGGCTGCCCCAGTGAGGCCTTGTGAAGACAACCGCCGGCACCTCCCTTCGACAAGCTCACCTCGACGAGCCTCACCCCAGCCTCGTGTTGCTTCGTTTGTGATGCCCACAGCTCCCTGATGCACGCCCACACTCGTTTACAACCCCCTCGGACTAGTTTAACTGCGAGCGCCCGTCACATTGCATGACGAGTCCACTTTCCGACGTTCGCACCCATCACCATGCTCGTCGCCTGACGCCCGCCTTCTAGCCGCCCCCGACCTGCAAAACCGACTTTATTCACTCGTTCACGACCCCTACGACCCATTCTCCAATGAGCGCCCACATTTTGTGTAATGCGCCCGGTTTCAGCAGCTGTACCCATGCTTGACATCTCTGCACATTCGTTTGCTCACCCTTCCGGTCTACCGCCTTTCCGACATCCTGTAGCCTTTGGACCCACCTCGTTTACAACATCTGTTCCTGCTTTCGGACAGCTGCCCTTTGTGAAGTCTGTGCAATCACATTTAAAGTGTCATGCACCACGCCCACTAGTTGACATCTCAGCGTCTATTCGCCGCCGCAGGCGGATAGCCGCCTTTCTTCAGTCTGCGCAAGATACCCTTTTCATCAAAGTTTCACCATGCCCAGTTCACGACATCTCAGCGGCCGTTTGCCCAAGTTCAGCACCCTCGCAAAACGACCATTCCCGCCGGCTGCACCTTGTCAATCGAATGTAAACTGTTAGCCAACAGATCTAATCAACGCAATACAACGCCAACCTCACTTATCAGCTGACAAACACCCTCTGTTACTTATACGACGTGCATTCTCCGACACCACCACAGCACCCTGGTTCGTTCGTTATGAAAAACCCCACAGCCAAGGACTCTCTCGCCACGACTACCACGCCATTTTCCTCAATGAGCGCCCATTTCCCTGCGTAACGCTAATGAGCTTCTACGTCCCCAGGCAGGAGAACGCGGGAAAAAGTCGTAGAATTAGGGGCAGGCGCTCCTAGGGTAGATAGGTAGTCCGGAAGTGAATGCGGTAAAAGGCAGGTGAATCCCGGGCGGTTTCCGAGTTTTTGCGTACAAATCCGAGCTGCGAGGGACGAGGCGACGGTAACACGGGAGTCGGGACCGGATTACGGTGTCTGCAGAAATGAAATCCGGCAGCGGTCAGGAGTAACGGTATGGATTGCGGTAATCGTTTCTCGGAAATTGGATCAGTAATCCAGGAGAAATGGGCACTGGGACTAGATGCAGAGACTGAAGTTCTCTATGAGAGCGATGCGGATACGGAGTTGTATAACGGAGTCTGATTTCGAAGCGAGACGGGAGATACACGGGGTATATTTTTTACACTATGTTCGACGAGGGTATTTATAGGTTGGTGCATGTCTGTTCTTTTCCGTTCGCGATAAAACTTGTACGATACTGAGATACGAGCCTACTATACCGAATGCGTGTATTTACGATAGCCGTTTCCTTTGCGCTTCCTGTTTCGAGGCTGGTTCGCCGCTGAGGAGTTGAGTGCGATTGAGTTGTTTAGCGCGGCGCAGGGTCGATGGCGCTATGGGTTACGTGGTGAAAACTTCCTTGACTCGCTATCTGATGGGGCTAAGAGACGATCGGTTTGCGTATGCTTTTTCCTTAATGCGTTAGTGCTCCGCTTCCGGTGCTACGGCTTCTTATCGTTGACCGCTAGCGGTTTCGGTGCGTTCGGCGCGTGGACTTGTCGTTTCTTTTTGTCCTGCGGGTCTCGGCTTCAGCGTTCGGACGATTGGCTGTTCTTTCCGTCGGTTGATCGCGCCTTTCTGACATTTCCGCATTTCGGTTTCTCGGGCTTTTTCCGAATGTTCGCGCGGCTAGTCTCGGCTTTCGTGTCTGGCGTTGGCTTTGCTCGGTCTGATTCGGAATGCGTCGGTCTCTGCTCGGGTTATGCGTTTTGACAAGTGTTGGGTCTCAGGCAGCTGCCGGCCTTGCGGTAGACTTTGTACATAGCACCAAGGCTAGTAGCAATGGTCTCCGCCTTCAGTCACGGACCGTGCTCATCATCTCCCCTCCACTTGAAAATCTGACTGTCCTCAGTCAGCTACTCTCCGTTATGCGTCCGAGACTATGCGGTATTGTGGGGGAGCTTAATACGCTGATTCCGGTGGGTGACTTTCTTTGGGTGATGTACTTTCTATAGTCCGAGTTCGTTGCTGTGCATCGGCTTCGCTTTCCGGTACTGGGGCTTCCATCCCTGGCGGCCCTCGTTGACTGGTATTTGTTTCTGTCGTGTCCTGTTTCGCATGCTTCTAGTTGCGTGGGAACGCGGCGTCTTGCTTTAAGGGTGCGGGCTTTCGCTTCCTCCTCTCTTTCTCCTCAATGTCGTCTTCCACTAATCCAACCGCCGCTCGTCTTGCTCAACTTCAAGCGCGACAGCAGGCGCGCAAACGCGAACTTGAGGACCAGGCTGGGAGCAGGCTGCTCGGGAACTCCGTGAGCGCGAGGAGGCCGAGGCCGATGCGAGAGCAATTGCGGAGCTGGAGGCTCAATTGGAACAGGAAGAATTGGCGCGGCGGCTAGCGTTGGATCGGGCCGAACTTGAGCGGTCTCGTCTTCGTAGGGAGGAATCTCTGGCTCGGAAACGCTGGCGCTATCCGCAAAATCGGACAAGATGGGCACCGGGCTCGGGAAAAAGCGGCGTTGAAATTGAAAGGTAAGCGATCCGGTTAGGCGATCTATTGCTGCTAAATCGTTTTCGTAGCGATGTCCAGTATCCGGCGTCCTCTGGACACGAAGACTGATGACGGCGAAGATTTTGACGACGACGACGAGGAAGGCGAGGTTTCTTATAACGCTGGGGAGTTGCTGCGCGGGTTGGCTGTGGTCGGCTCGATGAAGCGGATGCGGGTTGACGAGGTGACGATTTGGGTTCCGCTAAGCGGTCCAAGTCCACTACTCCAGGCGAAGCGGAGTTGGCTTGCACTCGGTAAGTCGGTTCGTCTATTTTTCTTTTCGTGTCTGCTGATGAGCTTCGGCTTTGCAGGTGTTTGGACAACGGTATCCCTTGCCTTGTTTCCTCTGTGCGAGGGGCCTGTGATTGGTGCCAGGCCGGTAAATTAAAGTGCAATCTGAGTCGCGGGCGAAAACCAAAAGTCGCCAAGAGTGTTCCGGTTGAGTTGAGCGATGGCAAGGAAGCGGACGTTCCGGATTTCGCTGCTCCGGAGCCGGAGTCCAAACCGAAAGCTCGTCGGAGCCGTACTGTCACGGCTGTTTCTTCCTTGGAGTTGTTAATGAAGAAGCTAGTCGATTTGCAGGAGGAGTCTCTCCAGGCTCAATATCGCTCTCAGGCAGCCGCGGAATATCATTATCGACAAACTGAGAGCAGCTTTTCGGAACTTTGTCGGCTCTTGCAGCGGCTCGACGATACTTTTCTCTTGTTTTTCCGAGATTTTCGTGCGGCAGCCTTTGCTAACCTTAGGGTCCGCAACCCTTTTGGATTCTCCGGTCGCGGGCGGTTCGGGTGGCGTTGTGGTTTTGGGCTCGGAACTCGGTGACAAACGCGGGTCGGTTGGCACTGGTGTAGAAACTTCGGGTGCAGATGTTGGTGACGGACGATTAGTGGACGCGGTTTCGGCTGCTGTGGTGCCGGCTGATGACGACATCGAAATGCCAGATCGCGGTTGATCCGTAGGGTCCCCGCTCTTTCTTAACAATGTTTTCTGTTTTTTGTGCGTTCGTCGGCTTTTTTTGAAACATGATTATGCGGGTTTTGTGTGCGTCCCTCGGCTGTGTGACTGCGGAAAATATCTATGGTAGGAATTGTACGGGTAAAAATAAAGAAGTTGAGTCGACTTTCTGGTTTGCGTCTGGAAATCTTATCTATAAATTGACGGTGTATTCCTTTTTGAAAGAAAGAAAGAAAGATGAAAGCAACAATTAGTAATAAAATTTAAAGGGAAAACATCTCTAGGATTATTTGGCGATGGTCGGTACAAGTAAAAGGGTCTTGTTATCATTCTAGGTGCTCTCATTTTGTTCAGGGTTGGTTTCGGCTGTTGTTTCTGTTATTGTATGCTGGTCGGGCCTGTTGGTTCTTTTGGGTTCTTCATCCAGAATCCCGCTATCGTCGTCTCCCTGTGCGTCTGATTGTATCATTTTTCGGATATGTTCTTCATCGGCATCTAAGAGTTCTTGTGGTACCAAAACTTGTTTTCGGGTGAAATATGGGATTACTCGGAACACCGCCATTGGCCTGTCGATTACTGTTCCGTCGAGTTCTGCGACAATGTATGCTCCTCCGGCATTGCGTGCTAAGACTACGTATGGTCCGATGTACCACGGTCGCATCTTTCGGTTGAGTGACTTTTCGATTGCCATGTTCCGGACTAGTACCAGGGCGCCTTTCTTGAAATCGAAGTGTCGGATTACTGTCGGATGCTTGCGTTCAAATCTCTGAGCCGCGGCTATGTGGGCTTCGTATACTTTCTCCCGAAGGGCCTCGGTTTGCTCTCGATGTTTTTGTAGCTCGGTTGCGCGTCGTGCGATCAACTTGGTAGTTGACATCAATGCGGTAGGTGGCGGTAGCAAGTATGTGGCTTCTGTTATGTCGAGTGGTAACAAGGGCTGGGTTCCGGTAACCGCGAAATACGGGGACACACCCATCCTTCTTCGGGTAGTGACGCGCTCGGACCAAAATACCGAATGTAGGGCCGCGGCCCACTTGGATGCTTCCCTGTCGCTAGCTTTGTACAGTGCCTGTCATACGTTGTAGTGGCTTTGTTCTACAATACCATTTGCGCGAGAGTTGTATCCGGAAATCTGTATGTGGTTGAGGTGATACTTCTTTGCTAGATGTTCACATGCTTGGATGATTGGTGCGCCGTTGTCGGTGACTATTTCCACCAAACTTCCCCATCTACAGATCGAATCTTCGAACAACCAATCACCGACTGTGTTGGCCGTCTCGCGTCGGAGCGCTCAGTATTCCGGATAATGTGTGAGCGAACATCTGGCTTGGATAAGATACTTGTACTGATTTGATGGTGGCAGATGCATTGTGTCTATATAGACTTTTGCAAATATTGGTGCGGGCATTGCGACGACAGGTGGAATCCGGAATTGTTCTAAAGTTCTTTCTTGGCATAGGTCGCATGTCTTGATATACCATTTGATGTCTTCGTGCATGTGAGGCCACCAAAATCTTTCCGTAATTGCGCTTCAGGTTGCAAAGAACCCTTGGTGTCCGAGTTTGTCGTGTGCGCCGGACAGGATTTTTAAGCGTCCGTCCGGTCTTATTACAAGCTTATGTGCGCCGCCCTGTCTTTCCGCCATAGCCTTCCTTCGGTAATGAAGAATTTCGTACAATACTTTATGAACGTCGCGTATTCTGTGTCTGAAAGGTTCTCCGGGCATTGGAGTGAATCGAGAAAGTGTTCCACTGCGATGATTCGTTCTTCCTCCTTCTTTGCTTGTTCCGATCGTTCTGGGAATGTTGTCTCATCCGGCTGTCCTTCTTCTTCCTCTGTCGGCTCTCCTTCGGTGTCGGTCACATTCGCTATCGTAAACGTGCGTTGCTTGTTAGGACTAATCCCACACAACCCACAAGCCTCATTGAGACGAGATAAAGAAAAGAGTTTTATTGACACAGTAGATAAGTAAGCTGGGTGAGAGCAAACTATCTAGAGTCTTAGAGACTCCTACCTACAACGCACCACCTTATATACCCCAACCATGGTCTGTGCACAGCAGCCTCATGCCCCAAGGGCTATGCGCGCGCAGCAGCGAAACCATGGCGACTATCTACACCTTCCCGTGATACCCATGTCCCCATCCGGTCCTTATTGTCTTCTTATCGGCACAGCCTCTTGCTGACTAACCGCTGACCTAACCGATGGGTGCCTTGAGATAGGGGTTGGTGCCTACAAGTCTTGTATACCTATGCATCCATAGGGCCCCAGAGAAAATAGATAAAAATATGGAGAAATCGCCAGAAAATTGTTAGAGTCGTAACATGACCCCCCCCTTAAGACTTCACGTCCCAGGAAGTCAGCATGAGGATATCGCTTTAGGAATTTTTGCAAGGTCCCTTGCAAATGCCTTGTCTGTATCCGGTTCATCATAGATCAACTTGCGGTCACCTTTCCACCACTGCCAGTTCCTTTTAAGTTTTTCAAGGTATTCCCTTTCAAACTTGCCGTTTTCCCATCCAAATAGTCGTTTGGGCACGTGTACCTGAGTGTGATTTTGCCATTGTCAGTATTCCATGTCGCGTACGTTGACAAGTCGACGCAGAGCACTTGGATTGGCCTTGTGAAACTTTTGAACCTCTTTCTTAGCATTGTCGAGGTTTTCAGCGGGTTCCCAAGTGGATTCTTCTACAGGATAATTTTTCCACTTGACAAGATATTCCAGGCGCCCTCCACCACGTCCACTGACTCGGCTGTCCATGACTTCCTCAACCTCATATTCGTCATCCTGTGATTCTTCCACCATTTGTAACTCTTTGCGTTGAGCTACCTTGTCCTTTTGAGTGGGGAAGACAGGTTCTTTGTATGGTTTGAGGTGGACTTCGTTAAACACATTGTACACCTTCCATGATGCAGGGATCTTTAACTGGTACGCAGAAGTGCCAACTTTTTTGACAATCTCCAGAGGGCCAACAAACTTGCCATCAAGCTTTTTGGTAGCACGGATAGTGGGTAGATTTTCGGTACTAA
This sequence comes from Amanita pallidorosea, assembly GCA_023014475.1. Classification (NCBI taxonomy): domain Eukaryota; kingdom Fungi; phylum Basidiomycota; class Agaricomycetes; order Agaricales; family Amanitaceae; genus Amanita; species Amanita pallidorosea. Next base: position 130,032 of record JAEBUS010000062.1, read on the forward strand.
GGTAAACCTTATCCCCAGGTTTGTATTCCCATGCTGGCGCTTTATTTTCATCATGTCTTTTAGCAGTTCATTAATAGCCTGGTCGTCATCCATAAGTCGTACAAACAGGTGCTCTTTCAAGAGGATAACACCTTCATTATCATTTTGCCCCCGTGCATGTCCGGCTCGTTGAGACAGTAAGTCTGCTTTTGAATTGGATTTTCCTGATCTATGCTTGATGATGAAATTGTATTCCTGTAAGTCCGTGACCCATCGTGCTTGCCATCGATTAAGGTTCTGCGCTTTTTGGAAATACGTGAGGTTCTGGTGATCCGTTAGGACCTCTACTATCTCTTTGGCACCTTTAGGATAATGGGACCATTCGTAAAATGCGTGCATCACCGCTAGCATTTCTTTGTCATAGATCTCATAATTCCGTTCTGCATCATTGAGAGCTTTGGAGATAAAAGCCACTGGTCTCCATTGCTGGTCCTTTCCTTGCTGAGACAAAATTCCGCCAATCGCGAAATCTGAGGCATCCACTTCGACCCAAAACTGTCCCTCATCGTCCGGAATTTTAAGTACAACCTCCCTCGCCACAAGGTCTTTCAGTCCCTGAAAGGCCATAGACTGAATTTCCGTCCACAACCAGTCAACTTTGCCTGTCAGCTTAGTGAGTGGCTTAGCCACCTGCGCAAAACCTTGTACAAAACGTCGGTAAAAATTGATGAAGCCCAAAAATTGCTGCAGCTCCTTTTTACAAGTTGGTTCTGGCCAGGACGCAATTGCCTCGACTTTGCCCTTTTCCATACGAATTGAATCTGTACTAATGACCAATCCTAGGAAGTCGATCTGCAGTTGGTCAAACCAACATTTTTCCGGTTTCAGGGAAAGTTTATGATTTTCCAACTTTGCCAAGATGCGGTTGACATGGCCCATGTGTTCCTTCTGAGACTTCGAGAAAACCAGAATATCATCCATGTAAATGACGACCCATCCTTCAGCAATTTCCTGTCGGAATATGTCATTCATCATGGTTTGAAACGTTGCCGGTGAATTGGTTAATCCAAAGAACATGACCAGTGGTTCAAACAATCCACGATTGGTCCGGAAGGCCGCTTTCCATTCGTCGCCTTCCTTAATTCGGACATTGTTGTAACCCCATCGGATGTCCATTTTGGAGAAGACCTTGGCTTGTGACAATTTGTCCACTAATTCCCCAATAAGTGGTAAGGGATATCGGTTTTTAATTGTCATCTCATTCAACCGTCGGTAATCTTGCACCGGTCGCAATTTTCCATCTTTCTTTTTGACAAAAAAGAATGGTGATGCCATTGGGGATTTACTAGGTTGAATGCGTCCCGATTCCAAGTTCTCCTTAAGGAATTCATCCAATTGCGCTTGTTTGTCTCTATTTAGTGGATATATTTTACAGTCCACTGCTTTCGAACCAGGCACTAGCTCAATCGCGTGATCCCAAGGGCGTCGTGGTGGCAGCTCATCAAACATTTCTTTTTCAAAAACCTTGCGATGCCCTAAATAATGTTTTGGCACCACCTCCTCCAATGAACGTTTTGTTGCCGCCTTTGCCTCCTTTGCCGCTATATCCGTAGCTACGGATCGAGTTTTCAACTCTGGTTCTCCGATGTGTACTGCTAGGAGTTTTTCTCCATCCTCAAGCGGTTCCATGGGATCCACTTCATCCTCCGGATTTTCAACGTGAGAACGATCCCAACATGTTCCTGGACACCTACTAAATCGTACTTCCTGCTTTTTCCAATCCATTACCGGATTGTGATGCTGTAGCCAGTCGTGCCCCAGGAAGATATTGGTTTTTCCTAATCCTGCGACCCCCATTCGATGACTTCTTCATGGCTTCCTATTCGTAATTTGAACTGGACCATGTATTCAAGACTCCCTAATGCGTTTCGTGTTCCATCCGCATTATACACCGGCATGGGTCTAAGAAGTTTGCGTTTGTTAAGTTTGTGCCGTTCCACAAACTCAGTACTGACACAAGATCCTGTACAACCTGAATCTACTAACACAATAATATTGATTTGCATGCCAGTATCCATAGTTGTGATGGTTCCTTTTAAGTTCATTTCTTGCCGTCCCGTAGCTTTTACGACACTCTGTCTTAACCGTGTTAGGTTCCATAGAGCTTCAGCCTTGGGTTGTTGGTTTAATTCATTAACCAATCCTTCCGTAGCTTTGTTTAGCCGTTTATTGTGAACCCACTCTTTCAGACATTGCACAGCCGTGTTCTTGTCTTGTTGCCATATTCTCCTTAACACCCATGCGGGTGACCATGTTTTTATCCTGGGTTTTGCGCTCACACTTAGGTTTCGAATCTGATGGACATATGACGAGCATTCATATAATAATTCAGGTATACTAATACAAGAATCTGTGTCCGAGATCGAAACTCTATCAGCCAGCAGCGCGGAGCGCTTGCCTACTGGCTGTCGCCAAAACCCTTCTCTTTGCCGTATTCTTTCCATTGCTCCTCTGTGAGCTCTTCCACTTTTAACTCCCGAATACGGGCCTTTCCTTTATCCTTCCTATTGAACCGCTTTGGTTCAGTACAATCCCTAGCAAAATGTCCTTCTTTGCCGCAATTAAAGCACGCCCCTGTGCGTCGTTTCGCTTTATCCACATCCATTGCATTTGGATCTCTGCTGGATGTTGACATAGTGGGCATACTATGTTGTATTGGGGCCTTGCTTTCTTTAGCCACCGGTGTCTCCTTATACTCATTACGGCTTTTCTTCTCGCCGTATGCCTCTTTCGCCCTGCGATATACCCGCGCCAATTGCACCGCTCGATCCTGAATCGTTTTCAGGGACGCGTCATCCGCCAAGTTCCCATGCCTGATTAATTCCGCACCCAGGGCAGGATTGATCCTATTCAGGAAGTGATCCTTGAGCGCGTTTTCTCCCCATCCAACCAATGGCAACAATGCGTTGAACTTAATGATATAATCTTCTATTGGAGTATTCCGTTGCTCCAATTTCATTAGGTCATCCATTGCGTGTTGTTTGGTCTCGGTAGACATAAAGAATTCATGCATCTCTGTTTTAAACGCCGCCCAGGTTGTCCATGGATATTTGTTCATGTTGGGTGGCCACGTCCATTGCAACGGTTGATCTTCAGGTTGCAAAGGAGCTTGGTGCCCGTTATTTACCTCCGCCCAGGTAAGATCTGATGGATACCTTGTTGGAGCGCGCGCATGCTTTCCTTCATATTCCTCATCTGCCTTTTGGATTTCCTGGAGTTTGACTCCAGCCCATTCCCCAGCACGGTTTCCTTTTCCTTTTATGGTTCGGTATAAACAGATCACAATGCGCCTTCGGACCGTCGTCTCATGTGCTAATGTGAAATACACCTCCATTGTCCGCAACCAGTTGTCCACTTGACTCGGATCACCTTCAAAATGATCTGGCATCTCTGCTTTTGTCAATGGAGCTGGTGCCGGTCGCGGATGTGTGCGTTGCCATTCTTCCAGAACATTGGTAAGGAGTTGCCCGAAGCCATTGACGGTTGCCATCCTGGACTCCTCAATATCGTCGATCTGCTGCTGCCTTTCTGCTACGTCATCCTGATTTGTTCCAGTCAATGGAATTTGCGGCGGCAAGGGGTGCGGCATAACTTGCGTGTATCCGATTAGGAAATCCCTCAGTCCTATGGCCATTTGGACCATCCATTGAAAGGCGCCGACATGGTAGCGGCCATACCCTTTTAGGATCCAATCTTCCATTTGAGTCCAGGCATTGAGACCCTGAGATACTCGCTCCACATGGATGCATCCTTTGCGTCCATATGTTTTTTGTGCTCTCACGTTTGCTTGTAACTCCCTCATTCGCCAATCGAACTGATAAATCTCTTGGATCTGCAGATAAGCTGGCCATTCAAAACTGTTCCAGTATTGTTTTTTAAACATGACCAAATAGCAGAATCCCGGGATGTCTGGGTGTAATATTTCACTACTAGATCGGGCCACAGGGTACGGATACGCATGTTCTACTTCATTGGCTACTGTCTGGCGCCAATGATCTATTTCTCGCCGTTTCTGTGCTTGATCCAAGTTACTAGGTCCCGCCTCTATCATCCAGTCCTCCGCCATTGTAACCGGTCCATCATGCCAGTTCCAATCTCCGCCGTGGGTACGCATAATTGCGTTGAATTCCACTTTCTTGGCTTTGATTGCCTCAGCATATGTGGGAACCTTTGGCGGAACCAGAGGTGGTGTGGACTGTTTCGAGGTCCTGGGTGGCATAGATCCAGTGATCAGGTACAAGATTGGATTGGGTTTACTTGTGTGTACAGGGACGCTGGAAAGTTCCGTGTCCCCTCCTTCACACTTGATGGACAGGGTCGACCCAGTATAGGAACGGGCCTTCTTCTTTTTCTTATTACGGCAGAAGAAGCCTTTGCCACCCCATTGAGCTCACTTGTTGTATGTACCCCTTGCAATCATTTCATCTATGCTTCCCCAATCCCAGATGTCATCACTGTCCTCTATCTGGATCATGAATTCCTCCAGAACATGGAATCGGTCCCGTTGACAGTTCTCCTGGAGACTGAAACGAGCGAACGGATTTCGGAGCTCTGTGTTCCAAGAAGCTATTTCGGTAACGGTGGGCCACTCCGGCCAATGATATAAATCATAATATTCGGGTTTGAACAGGTACATGTAACAGTACCCAGGTTTTTGCCAGTGATAGTTAGGGCGGTCCACGTTTGTCGGGACCCCTGGCAGTACAACCCGTTCCTGGTTCTCTACCCAATGATCAGTATACTCCTTCTTGGTCCGGATTCCCCAATCAGCCGAGTGCAGATCCATGAAGTCCTCCCATTCAGGGAGCATTACGCCATCATTATCCGGCCCTGTGTGACCTTCCAGAGAATTAGGTTCCGTAGCTGGAGATGTACTTGATGGCTGTTTTCTCCACTCGTACATGTAAGGCACATACCGCGTCATGCGGCCCGAGTGTTTGACTTTGATGTTGCCATTCGAGGCATGCATCAACTTGTTCTGTTCCTTAGCCGTTAAGACCAGACCATCATGTTTTAGGGTAAACACATTAAACCCTTGCAGTAGTAGTAACATGTTTGAAGGGGAATCGAACACCACCTCCCTGACATCTGGTTGATCAATGAGCTGCTCGAGCACCTGCTCAAGCACCCACCTCTCCGCTTCCAATTCTCGTTCCATCTGCTGGAACTTCCTTTTTTGTTGTAGCGCCTCGTGCTTCTCTTGCATGAGGATTTCCCATGCCTCTTCTTGCTCTCGGAAGGACGCCTCCTCGAGCACCTGTTGTTCGTATGCTGCTCTGCGCAGCCTGAGTTTTTCTAAACGGCGCTGCTCCTTGCGCCAGAAGTACCATGCACGGACATGCGCATCGTTTTGTCGGTAGTCAACCGGCTTGGCCGACTCGGTTCATTGTTGGGGCATAGGGCACCCCACCGCCCATTCTAGATCGAAAACTTTTCCGATCTCCATCAAGGACATAGCTGCCCTTGGCAAAACGTAGTTGAACACTAGTTCCATAGTTTCGGATCCCGGATCCAAGATTGTTCCAAAAGGTAATAAGACGTCCCAAGTAGGGAGATGTTGCCTCTTCTTCTGTAGCTGCGCTTCCTAACGCAGATACTGCCTGATGCGGTCAATAACACACCCGCACTCAAGTGTTCGATTTTATTCCACCAAATGACCAAAAGCGGTGCTGCCCGGCGTTTCACTGAGATGTCCTCGTGCTCAGATTGGTTAGATCTGATACGTGATTGGTGTTCTCAGACTGTATGCCTTGATACAGGTCACCACTGATGATTGCCTTCGCGCGTTCCTTGCGCTTTTCCAAAAGTCCTGATGTAACTGCCCGGGGCGACCCTGCCTGGTCCACAACCCAGCACGCCGTTACTCTCGTTCAGAACCTTTGTGTAGACAGAGTTTTCCCTGAGTCAGTCGTGACCCAGTTGTCGACTGTCGATATCGAGGCTGAGGATGGTCTCGTGGTGCAACGAGCGCCCTGTCAGACGAATAAGATTTGTTGGATTGCTTCGACGCTTTGAGCGACAACGAGCAAGACGTGCTCGGCACTGTGTCAAACGACGAAGGGTGTGGTTGAAAAGACTCTAGATTATGTTAGGACTAATCCCACACAACCCACAAGCCTCGTTGAGACGAGATAAAGAAAAGAGTTTTATTGACACAGTAGATAAGTAAGCTGGGTGAGAGCAAACTATCTAGAGTCTTAGAGACTCCTACCTACGACGCACCACCTTATATACCCCAACCATGGTCTGTGCGCAGCAGCCTCATGCCCCAAGGGCTATGCGCGTGCAGCAGCAAAACCATGGCGACTATCTACACCTTCCCGCAATACCTGTGTCCCCATCCGGTCCTTATTGTCTTCTTATCGGCACAGCCTCTTGCTGACTAACCGCTGACCTAACCGATGGGTGCCTTGAGATAGGGGTTGGCACCTACAAGTCTTGTATACCTATGCATCCATAGGGCCCCAGAGAAAATAGATAAAAATATGGAGAAATCGCCAGAAAATCGTTAGAGTCGTAACATTGCTTTCTTTCCGTGAGGCTGGAGATGTCGAGTTGGAGTCTTCCGTTGTAATATGCGTCATCTATCATGTTTCTTCGGGTTAGGCTGTTTGAAAGATGTTCGGCTTTTGTCGTCCATGGTGACTGGTTGATCTGATGCATGAATCCGTACAGGTTGTCTATCCAATCGTCAAATTCCTCGTCTTCATCATCACTTTCATCGTCCGGCTGCTTCGGTCTCCTGGACAACCCGTTGGGCGCATGTAGTCTTCGCAAGACCGTTCAGCTCGCGCAGCACTCGACGTGCTCTTGTTACGCTCGCCCTCGTTTTCTGACCCCACCGCTTGTCAGCACCCCAATCATTCGCTACGAAACACCCCGCGTGCCCACCATATTTCCTGTCGACTACATTGTCCTATGACCTATCCCAATGGCCGCGTCACTGCGTACGCCCTTCGTCGAACCACCTGCGACTACGCGCCGCTGCTGTCACTGTCAATCAACAACCGACCCGTCATCACTCAAGGCCTTGGCCGTTCCCAAACGCCAAGCGACTCCCCAAAGTCGTCCGTCAACCAAACGACAGCCACGTCGCCGAGACAGCCCACGCCGTCAGCCCATGTCCATGCCGCCCGTCGTAGCAAAGACCGTAGCGCCCACACCGTCCGTCAATCAAATGACAGCCCTCCATGGCCAGCCGAGACGCGTCTCGTAGCGACAGCCACATCCGTCATACGCCCAGCAAGTCCCTGCCGGCCATGTATCACTCGACATCCGTTCCGCATCAACTGTCGTATGCCCAACGCATCCCCACCACCCACTTCGTTTGCCGCCGTGCCCTGTCAGCCGCCCTCGACGACCTGTTCGCGCGCCCAGACATCGCAGTCACCACAACGCCGCTGTGTCTCGTTCATCACCTTCGTCTTCAAGTTGTCACTCATCGGCCCTCATCAGCTGACCAGGGATGGTCAGAGTTCAAAAGTATTGGGGAGATGATGAGCCTGGGGCTCAGTAGCAGTGGACAGGGGCTGCCTAATAATAGTTGGCTTAGTCATAGTGTCAGTTATAGTTCCATTGTCACATGTAGTCACACAATACAATACTCTCCCTCCCTCCTCGTAATCAAGGTGCCGGGAATCTTCCAATGGTCTCACACCCCCCTGGTCTACACAGCTGCTTTAGCAGTGTAGTTACCTATCAGCGCCAAGGTAGAGTGCATTGTAGACCCCGGATGCTCCATTGTTTGCATGTCAGAGGCCATTTGTAACAAACTCAGAATCGCATATAACCCCACTATCAAAATTGACATGGAAGCGGCTAACGGAGAAGTGGACACATCACTTGGAATCGCCAACAATATATCTTTCCACATAGGCAATATCAATTTATATTTCCAGGTACATGTTATCCACTTGCCTGCTTACGATATCCTGTTAGGCCGCCCGTTCAACGTCTTAACTCAATCAATTACCAAAAACCACAGAAACGAGGATCAGACCATCACTATACACGATCCCAACAGTGACAAAATAGTAACGGTTCTGACCATGCCCCGCAGCTGCCCAAAATACAATATGTGCGAAGAAGAGGAGAAGGATTTTCACACAACCTCGAGGAATTGATAGGGGATCATGGAGAGGTAGCTTGTATATTGAACATTGACCCTATTACGCAGCACCCCATAGATATTCTGGCCTATTCCCCCATCCTGTCTTTACCGTCCGACACACCTGTACATACAAGAACTGAGTCCAATAATCACCTTGCTAGCCTCTACCTTGGTGCCGCGCTGAGTCTACACGAAATTAAAACGGACAGCTGCAATCCACTCACGCAAGCTTACCTTAATGCTTCCACATCCAAGACTTCCGCATCCACATCCGCTACCTCCACTCCATGCAAAGCACCCACCTCTGCGAACCTGCGTCGCGACAACATTTCTCCACTATTCCTATCCGCGCAAAAAAAAAAGTACAAGCCTGTCACAAAGAAAGTTAAGCCAGTTATCAGCCAGTTACCAAAAGAGTTCCGCATCATCTGAGAAATCAAGGGCAATCCACTCGCCGAGTTACCCGCGTTAAGTACGACACCACCCGATGATGCGCACTAGGTGGACTCAACCTCCAAACCGACCCTAAACCAACTGAGGTGCTTGGGTGCTCCTTCAGTGACTGATCGAAGGCACACGAGGGGTGTCAAAGGGGATTGAGGTGATCAAGACAACCTAAAGCGACTGCTGCAAGTGGAGAGGCCTGCTGAACTGCACTAGACAGTTGGGAACACTGGGGAATGCTAAAAGAACAAAGGGGGCGCAAGATACTGAGAGGACGAGGGCAATAACAACTAGACGAAGGTCGCAAGAAGGCTCGAGGGCGCAAAACTAGGCTTGACGCAATGAGGGGACAGCTGGGTAGGCTCGAGGGATGCAAGGGAAGCGAGGGGAATGGGCTTAGAACGAAACTCTGAGAGGGGAACGACTGGGGGGAGCTATCATCTGGTCTCTGTGTTCTCTTTGTTGTCTATTGTGCTATACAGGGGATATCCTATATATAAGTGAAATGGGGGGAAAGCGATGCAAAAGGGGGTGTGCCTGAAGCTAAAAATAACCTATGATCGAACTGGCAATGAAACTAATGATGTGGAGCAAGTGAAACATATGCTGTGCAAACCATGACAACGCAATCTTGATGGAAACTGGGCTTTGTGCAACGTTCTAGACTGTGTCTGGGGTCTCTAGGGAGCTGAGGGACCAATAGGCGACGAATGGGGAGCTGCTGGTGATGGGACAAGGGTCAATTGAGGGGCTTGGGATCCTTGGATGGCTTTGAATGGCTAAAGCGCCAAACGCACTGGCACGCTCTTGGTCTGAGGAACACTACTTGATCTCTGGACAAGTTCTGAGATGTTGATCGAAGGTGGGGCTAGTGCTGCTAGGCTTGAACAAGTGGATTGAGGTTGCCAATCACTTCAAATGTGTTGCTGAGCTTTGTAGCTGCTTCGAACATGTCTTGTAATTGTCACAAACAACACATAGACTCGCTGGATGCTCATCACCGAGTTTACGCCATGCGGGCGTTATACAGAGGAGCAAAAGAGAACACTGGAGGCAGAACACGGTAGTGAGTTCCTATGGCCTGAAGAGATGAAGCTCATGCACTATCAGGACTACCCTCGCCGTGATGGCTTAGGGCCCCAACAATAGACTTATGAGTAGAGGAGATGAGAGTAGGGATGAAACCTGAGAGAACTCGACTGAGGACTCTGGGTGCTACTTTGCTCAGTTTATATACTACAAGGGTGGTCTGTGCACCACTCTAATAATAGTAGCTACGCTGAGTAAGTATGAGTAAAACAGATAACATAATCGGCCCCTGTTGCTGCGCATTGGTAAGCCTGAGTCATAGTCCATGAGTCATTGGTCCGGTAGTCCGTAATCTAATCTCATCGTTATCTAATCTAATCTAATCTTAGCGCTGACTAGATAAGATAGACACCAACCTGACTAAGATGTTTGGCTACAGCTATTGTAAAATACAAGAAAAAGAATAAAAATGTCTTAGAGATTTTGACCGTTGAGAACAGGTCATGACAGTACCCCCTTTTTAGGTTTTGGCTTCCTAGACGAACTAAAAATCTTCAAAGGATATGTGTCCACCTTTTTTCTCCTTTCTCCATCTCATGCATAATTGCCATGCCCAAAATGCTTTGGGCGGAAAAGTCCAAGGATCTACGCCTTGGTCGGCTTTTTCTATCCAGCGGTACACATCACAATCCATAGTGATGCGAGGACGGGGAGTTGGTTTTGGTTTTCTTGGAGGTTCTGGGAAAAGACAACGTGATGATTGTTCACAGCAGTGGCCCATGTTTGAATGACCACCGATGGTAAGGATTGTTGTTTGAGATTTTTTGTTGTTACGGTGGTTCTTACCCATGATTGTAAGATAGACGATATACAGATGTGTATATGTGTTTGAATAACCGGGCCAGAATAAGGCCTTCCTACAACAAAATGAAGCAGTTTAAGGCCCTACTCCAGGGCCAATCCTTTTAATTTTTTAAACATCCATTGCAATCGCATGGACCATCATGATCAGATGATTCATTTAACTGCTTTAGGAGTTGTTGTCCTTTCCAATTTTGCCAATTCTTTTCCCATGATGCAGTTTCTGCTACTGCATTTATGTCGATCCTGGATATGGCCGTTCCTGAACTTTCGGTGAAGTTTTCATATTTTTTGAAGCTTAATTTATCAAAGACACTTTTGTCAATGATTCGTATTGCTCCGGGATTTTTGTCGTAGAAATGCTTGATTTTCTTTTTTGCATTTCCTAAGTTTTTTTTTGGCTCCCACAAATTGTGTTCTGCCATATATCCTTTCCATTTAACAAGATATTCCATCTTGTTTCTTTTTAGTCGTACATCGAGGATTTCTTCTACCTCGTATTCCTTTTCACCATCAATTTCTACTGGTGGTGGCGGTGCAATGCATTGTCCCTTAAGTGGTTTGACATAGGGACATATTCTTGAAACATTCACAACAGGGTGAATTTGTTGTGAGAAAGGTAGATTCAATTCTACCGCATTTGACGAAATGATCTTTTTAATTGGATAAGGACCTATCCATTGTTCTGCTAATTTTCTAGTTGGATGACCAGAAAGCTGAAGATCTTTGGTTGATAACCAAACTCGATCTCCTACTTTATATTCTGGTACTTCAGAACGTCGTCTATCTGCGTAAAGTTTCATATCATCCTGCAATTTCTTTAATGCAGCTTGCGCTTCTTCATGAATTTCCTTCATTTTCTGCGCAAATTCAGCCACAGCTGGATGACTTCCTTCCTTTCTGGGTTCAATACCCATTCGTGGATGTTTTCCATAGTTTACGAAAAACGGTGTATGTTTCGTTGAGGCCTGAATTTTGTTATTGTAACTAAATTCAGCTATTGCAAGCCATCCCGACCAATTTTCTTGTCGGTGATCTACAAAAATTCTCAGGAACTGTTCTAGATCCTGATTCATTCGTTCTGTTTGTCCATCCGTCTGTGGATGGAAAGCTGTAGACAAATCTGTAGAAATGCCTAACATTTGATTCAATTCCTTCATCATTTGAGCGGTGAATTGAGGTCCACGGTCCGAGATTATTGACTCGGGAAGACCATGGAGTTTCCATATATGATCTCCGAATAGTGTTGCCAACCCTTGAGCTGACGTTTCTTCTGATGTTGGAATAAAATGTGCCATTTTGGACATTCTATCACAGACTACTAGAATTGCATTATGACCATGCGATTCTGGTAACTTTGTTATAAAGTCTGCAGTGATATGTGTCCATGGCTTTGACGGTGCCGAATTAGGCATTAACTTTCCCGCTGGTGGTTCTGGGAAGTTCTTGCTTCTTTGGCATTTGTCACATCCAGCAACATATTTTTTAACAAATTTAGTGACACCTGGCCACCAATAATTTCTTGTGACAAGTTCAACTGTCTTCCATTGTCCTCCATGTCCAGCAATGGGTGTATCGTGATGGAGTCTGACTATCTCCATTCGTAGTTTTTCATCTTTTGGAACGTAAACTTTTCCTTGCCAGAGGATTAATCCTTGTTCCATCTGCCATTCTCCTGCATTGAGTCTCCTGACTCCTGCCTTTTTCATGGCTTCCACCGCTTTTACAACCTCTTCATCGTTTGCTTCTGATTTTCTAATTTTGTTTAAAATTTCTTTTTCCGACGTATTGACTAGCACATGTCCTTGTTGAAGTGCTGCAATTCGGAAAAATTCCGGTTTTAACAAGGTGACTTCCTTGTTATCATCTTCTACCCCCTTTTTATGGTCTGGCCTCCTGGACAGAGAATCGGCCTTTCCCATAGTTGTTCCAGCTTTATGAATTAATTTAAAATTAAACCTGCTGAGGTATAAAGCCCAGCGTGCTTGTCTTCGGTTTAATTTTTTTGCATTCATAAAGTATTCGAGATTTTTATGATCCGTCCATATCTCGAATTCTTGCCTTGCTCCTTCCAGGTAATGTCTCCAGGCTTCGAGACACCTAATAATGCCCAACATTTCTTTATCGTGGACATCATAATTCCTCTCGGTTTTGTTAAGGGACTTGGAGAGATACGCTACTGGTCTCCATTTGTTATCATCACATTCCATTGATAACACTCCTCCCGTTGCGTAATCCGAGGCATCAGACTCTATTCTGAATTTCTTGTTGGAGTCTGGAGCGACAAGAAGGGGTTGTTCTGTAAAAGTTTTTTTTAATTTTTTAAAAGCTTTTTCCTCCATTTCCTTCCATTCCCATGTTTTGTCTTTTTTGACCAGATTATGTAATGGTCGTGCTATTTTGGCAAAATCTTTGACGAATCGTCGATAGTAATTTGCCAGTCCTAAGAATCGTTGAACATCCTTTACGCTACCTGGTGTAGGCCAATTAAGGATGGCGTCAACTTTTCTTGGATCCATTTTAATTCCGTTGGGTCCAATGATGACTCCTAGGAATTCTACTTCTTGCACGTTCCATACGCATTTTTCTGGTTTGACGTACAAATCATTTTCTTCCAAGCACCGGAGAACTTTGAGCACTATATTATTATGCTCTTTTTCGGTTTTTGTGTAAATGAGGATGTCATCTATGTAAACAATGACCTTTCCTTCATTTATCATATCCCGAAAGATATCGTTCATCATGGCCTGGAAGGTTGCCGGAGAATTGGTAAGCCCAAAGTACATTACTACTGGTTCAAAAGAACCTTCTGGTGTAGTAAAGGCGGCCTTCCATTCATCTCCTTCTTTAATTCGTACATTATTGTAACCCCACCTAAGGTCCAACCTGGTGAAGTGTTTAGCTTGTCCTGCTCGATCCACGAGCTCCGATATTAACGGTAATGGATAGTTATTTTTAACCGTCCATTCATTTAGATAACGGTAATCCTGTACCATTCTCTTTTTTCCATCTTTTTTCTTTACAAAGAACACCGGCGATGTTTGCGGCAATTTCGAAGGTCTGATGTACCCCTTTTTTAATTGATCATCGACAAAGTCTTGGACTTCTCCGAGCTCGTCTGGTGATAAAGGATACACCTTTCCTTTTCTGGGTTGATAACCTTGTCTGAGATCAATAGCATGATCCCATGGTTTCCTAATCGGCATTCTTTCTGACGCAGTTTTTTCAAACAAGTGCAAATACTTGTGATACTGCGGTGGTACCAGATCTTTTGGTTCCTGTTTCTTTAATTCCCTAATCCATTTTGGATCGTCTGATTTGATTTCAGACAGGAGAAATTCGTATTTTTCTCCTTCCTTGTAGAATTTTGGGTGTTTCCATTGATCCAGGAAATCCAAATTCCGCTCTTCTTTCTCCTTTTGCTCTAACCAGTAGGCAAAGTCTAACTCCCTCTCTTTTTCCCAGACATTGATGAGCAGTCACTGGCTGTGACTGTGTAGAAGATCCGCTTCCGATCCGCTTTCCCGTGCTTTCCGCTCTCGTGCAACATTTCCGCTCCGCTTGCGATCCGCTCTTTCCCGCGCTTTTCCGCACTCTGCGATCCGCTTCCAATCCGCTCTATCCGCTCTTTCCCGCGCTACAGGAATGCAAGTCCGCTCTCTGCACAGCCACTTCCTCAATAGGCAACTCTGCTTTCTGGGGCTCGCAATCGAGATCCAAACCCACGATCAAGGGATAAAGGCAAATCCCCATCCAGAACAAAGGAAGGAAAACTTCACGGAAAATCGTCGATCATCAATATCAAGCCCGGATTTGGACAGGAGGAGAAAATATCACAGAGTCCCTTCGTACTGATAGAGCCAAAAATGTATATAAAGCCTCGTAGTTATCTTGTCAAAAAAACAGCATACCATCCTACTCCCAATATCATATCACGCACATAATATCATTCCCATGCAATAAGCTTTTTTCCCGTTACGAGCCTATTCCCTCTGTCGCTTTTTGTCACACTTGTCACGCGCTCTACCCACACGCCGTCCACTATTTGATGCAGTCACATCACAGCTGCACTTGTGTTCCGCTCCGCATTCTGTCACAAGTCACAGCCACACTTGCGTTCCGCTCCGCACGCGTTCTGTCACTAGGTCACACGTCACATCCGCACTTCGCATTTCCGCTCCGCACGTGTTTTTACGCATCCCTCTGGTTGGCAACGTCGGGACACTTCAACTAGCTCACACAAACCCCCCCTGTCTACACAGCTGCCTTAGCAGTGTAGAGTCGTATTATATTGGCTGCCCCAGTGAGGCTAACTGAAGAATTTCTCCGTCCAATCCACCAGAGGCACTGCCACGCAAACAATGACAAAGCTAGGTTCCCCAATTCCGCGCCCATATTCAGCATGCCTATTAGCAATGACCATTGCGCACCGAGGTTCAACCCTCGAGCGGTTCCAGCATATTCCCGACAGCTAGAGGCCATGATGGAGCAGTCACATATCTGTGACAAGATGGAGATGAAGGTATATGCAAATCGCTACCTACCACTCGAGTGCCAAAAACAGGTTGACGACTTTCCGCAATGGGCTGATGACTTCTGCTATGCGGATTTCAGACAAGCGATCATACAGCTATACGAGGATGAGCAGTCCACTCGAATGTCACGCTTCACAACTTCCACAGCTGCGACACCACTTGCGGAACAGGAGATCGAACCACGAGAAAAATCTGAAACATTGCCCGATCGCACGACGCGCCTCAGCAGCACCCACGGATTAAGTCACAAAGCTTCGGAATGGTCAGCAGAAGGGAAAGCGATAGCAGACAAAATAGGACAAATACGGCGGACGATTCTCGCATTCCGCAGCTGGCAGGGACTTGCACGCAGCAAGTTTGCAGTTGCGCCCACAAGCACGGACATCTCCGCACTCAGAACATCAGTAATAGAGGTATCAGCGCAGCTATCTAACATGGATCCTGCAGTTGCGAGGTCAATATTGAGTGAGGAAGTAGCGGAATACATAGCGCAAAGTCTCAAGGAACTTGTAGCAAATGCCGCTGCATTGTCATCGGAGCAAACACTGCTTGAAGTGTCACCTTCACCTGTGCTATTTGCATCTGCGGCAGTAAACAACGGATACACTTCCATTTCGCTCAGCGACTTTATGTGCATCAATGACATCAACTTCCCCTCCTTTTGGGCTCCACAGCATAGGTTACACACGTGCTCCACAGCTACCATGTCCGCAAGTACTGCTTCGGATTCACAACAGCACCTGGGCAGTCCCGACATAGTTGAAAACTTTCCCGCTCGCGCAGTTCAAGCTTGCGATGCAAGTCCGCTATCCGCAACTGCATCAGCTGCCAATGTCGCATCCGTCATGCACCAGAGTTCGTCAACACCACTACTGGTTCCCCCTGGTCTCGTACCGCCGCCTGCATCATCGCATGTCTGCGCGTCACCGTTGCACGCAATTCATACGCTCCCAGCTGCACCCTCCGTACCTGCGGTTGTCGCAGACATGCTCAATGAGACGCCAATGACCGCTGATCCGCCTGCCATAACAGCCTCGTACATGCTCCCCGTGTTGAAACGGATGTAATCCGTTACACACACGATGTGTTCCGCACCGTGGGAAACATCTCGGATCTATCCGATCATATCTTGGATGGGACCGATCTTATCTAATCTGTCATATAATCAATGTTTGTAATATGTGGATATAATTATAGAGTTCACTGCTATTAATATCTTGACAGATATTATAGAGTTAGACAGATATTATAGAGTTTGACATGTGTCAAACTCAGACAATAGCGCACCATGTGCATGACTGTGCAAAGCTGTGTTCCACACAGCTATTGACACAGCAATGACTGTGCATTAGCAAGCACGATAGAAATGATCAGTCAGCGCTACTAATATCGCTGACATCAGACCAGTAGATAGACTGTATAAATACCTCAGTACTTAGACGTCAATCTATATCCTCTGCTCTACTAAGTGATCGCTCTACAGCGGACTTAAGTGACTACTACAGCTACCAGTAAGTGTTAACTTACTCAGCTCTACTATTCTGCTGCGCTCCTGTCGGTTGTTGCTTCGACAGGTTATGGGCCCCGTCTGCTCGCAGACCTGATGGCTGACCTATGACATCATTTCGCTTATAAGCGAAGTGGCTGTGCGCACCATGCTGTCATCACACAGGAGATAGCGTCACCTGCTTTTGGTACTCACCAAACAGGAAATTAGGTTTGTTAGTAGTGCCTGTAGCTGTACAATATTGTAATCACCGTCATGATTGCTGACGTAACCCCGGGAACTCACCGGTAATATGAGTATGCCTCGATCTTGACAGAGATCTGCAGGCACCACCTGGAGAGGTGTGAGAATAATACTTAGTATGGCAAACTATACCAGCCCCGGGTTTCTGTGTTACCCCGGTCAATACCAAAACCATAATTCTGGATCTGTGATTTTATCCAGATCTGGGCCGGATGGTGAATTCCGGCTTATCAACATTCTCTGGATTTAGGGCCGTCTATGACGGATAAAGATCGGATCGGGTTCTGTCCCGTCCCCCGATCAAAAGGCTTCGCGCCCCCCTATTGGCTGTGAATAATTAAGCGCTTATATCAATATATGGGTTTTCGTCCCATTGTTCCGATTATATTATGTAATTATTCTGTATAAGGGTCGTGCTGCTTGGACCTTGTTCCATGGTACACGCAGACCAGCGGCAGGCACGAGCTTAGCTTCCTGCTTAGAAATAGGATCGCTCCTTAGCGGCACTAGTACATTTCTAAAAATAGTTACATAGTGATGGATTTTCGCTGTCAGGGAATTTGATGGAGCCCTGAAGCACTCCTGAAAAGGCTGGATCCCTTTTCTGGCATTGAATTGAGAAGCCAAAAGCGAGTCTCAAGTCTCTGTCATGGGATCTATCTGTGTCCCATAACCGGAAGTCATGACAAAAAGCGCCAGCCTCTGCTATATTTAGAAAGTAGAGCTGACACACTTTTTTCAGACTTCAAACCAAACCAAACCAACTCTCACCGTATTTTTTTTATTGAAATATATAAAATGTCTTTTGTCAATAACGTTGCCTCTTCCTCCTCCGCCGCCGCCATTGCCAAATCTGGCAATAACTTGTCCTCTTCCCCGTCTTCTACCAAATCTGGCAATTCTGCCGGTTTCGGCAATCCAGTTGGCAACCCTGCCAACTCCGGCAACTCTGTGGTCTCCACAGATCCGTTTTTAAGTTCCAAATCTGGGAACTCTGGTCGGAAGATTGGGTATGGGGATCTTTTCCCTGAAGACGTAATTGATGTTGATGTTGTCACCAACAATGTCAACAGGCCTTTCTTTGGCTTAGAAGCTGATAAAAAAGGCAAGAAGGTGATTGCCCAATTTAAATTAGGCAAAATCACCACGTCTAATATCTTACGCAAGCGCGATGTTGGCCATCAGGCCAAAAATATCCGCTCGCCTAGCTCCACATCTCCGGCAATCCCGGAGACCCCTAAAGTGAAGACTCCGTCTTCACTCCCTTCCTTACGCACACCGTCCTCATCATCCTCCCCTGTTATCAAACAGGAATCTGTAACCCCGCCTCTTGGTAGCCTATGGATACCAGTGTCTCACAAAAAGAGCGCGGGGAAAACACGAGTTACAGGCAGTGGGCCAAATCAAAGCATTGACTCAGATACTAGACAACAGCGTCTAGAGGACAGTCAATTAGAGTTGGCCCAACGTCGTGAGGCACGAGAGAAAGCGGCGCTGGCCCACTACCAAAGACAGCAACAGGATCACATGCGCAAAATGGCGCATGATATAGGGAAATCGACTCGTCGATTCAGGCAGATTCGGGAAAAATATGTAAACCCGAATCCAGTGCAATTTGGCACTGAACCCCTGTTCAAATCTGAACAGGTAAGGCCACCAACACCTTTCCCACGTCTAGGCAATGTGGAGAATAGGTCCCCTGTTCCTGTGCCTGGACCATCTAGGTCCAATTTTGCAGCCATTGCTAAAAATGGCTTGAAAAATGTGTGTGGTCCCCTTAGACTCCAAAAGGCGAATAATCCTAATTTGGTATATTCCCTACCTGTTGAAGAACAGGAAAGAAGACATGAGCAGTGGCTCAAGTTGTTTGGAGCAAGGACGGTTACCGATGCATCGAAGTGGGAGATTGACCCGCTTCCGGTACCATCCTCTGGGGGAACCAGGAAGGAGAGACGCAAGGGAGACATGATGGGAAACCATCATATAAAGATATTAAGGAGTGGCAAGCAATTGCCAAAACCTTTGTAAATATGGGCATCATGCCTAATAAAATTCGTGTAGTCAAACAAAGACGAAGTGACTCCACCATTCACTATAAAAGACTACGAGAATTACATGATGCACATGATCTAGTGGAGGACGCTCGAATCATGATGAGTAATCATCAAGATACAATCAAAGATATAGCTGGCACTGTTAAAAAAGTAGTAAAAACATGTGATGTCTTGATGAGTCATAATGACAAGTTAAGACATGATCTCAAAGAAACACATGAGATCATCGAATCACAAGAACAGGCCAACTTTAAAGAGCGTATAGATCATATACGAAAAAATACAAAGGTTAAACTTGCAATTAATAAATTGCAAAAAGAGGTGGATGAGCAAAGAATTCGTGCAGAAAATGCAGAATCTTGGCTCTCCAAGGAATCTGACGAACAAAAATTGGCTCATGAAAAGAAAAGAGCTAAAAAACAACGTCAGAAGGAAAATCGGTTAAAATTGAAAACCGATAATATCCCAAATCACTGCTAGATCAAAAGAACCTAGAATAGAATTCCTACTCATGATGAGTTAAAGGAATCAAAGGATCAAACCTTTGAAGATCTACTTATGGTTCTGATAATTCTCATTGGGAGTTATCTGATGATGAGAATGAAACATTCCTAGCTGCTCAAAAGGATCACCCATTAGAGAAGGGTGAATTCATTAGAATACAATCAACGAATAGAGTGTTGACTCACACACATCAGAAACCTATCTGGAAAGACCAGGTTTCTGCTATTTGGCAGCAGTTAAATTAAGAGCACTGCCTAAATATGTGTGGAAGGCATATCCTACTATTAAGGAGATGTCTGAAATGAGCCATAGTCTTCGTAAAGACGTTGGCTTCACTCTAGTTGAGCAGCAGAATGGGCATTTCCATCTCACATTGTCCACAAAAGGAAAATATGGCTGGGCAAATATTGATAAAATTGCTCAAACAAATAAAAGCCATTATCCTGTTGGTGTGGACAACAGTGACAAGGATAGACTTCCCATATTAAAAGGTTCCAGTAATTGGAATACTTGGGAACGATTAATGAAGGCTATGCTCCAATCAAAATCTGTATGGCAATATGTGAATGGAGGCATTACACATAATGTATATACAGCTGCAGACCAGGAAAAAATGAATGCACCCAGTGTAACAGCTGTACAAGTGTCAGCACTTAGCCAGAAATGGAAGTTACACTTAGAGTGGCTAGAAAATGACAATAAAGCAAATGGCTTAATATCACTCCATTTGCCCAGTTCTCTTAAGTTATATACAAAAGAGACGTCAAAAGCCACCTGGGATGCACTTGTTGCTGCATTTGCAAAGCCTGGAGCAGTAGCCGTATTTAATATTTATAAAAAGACAAAAACTTGGGAATTCTCGAAAGGGAAAAGTCCTGCAGAATCAGTCCATGAATTAATGGAACTCTGGGCTGAAATGGATCAGAATGGAAAGAAATTTGATGATGATTTCCAATATATGGAAGTCTTAGATTGATTACCATCATCCTGGGATTCATTCAAGACTTATGTCCTCCTTAAAATGACACTAGGGGAGACTAAGTTAAAAGATCTCATTCCTGAGATAGAGAATGAATGGCAGCGTCGTAAAGCTGACTCAGGAAATCCATCTGCAAATTTTGTTCAAAGGAGTGGAAACAAATTCTCTAAAGGCAAAAAACCTTATAAGAAACCTGGATTTACACCCAGGGTAAATATGCCTAAAGGGAAATATGTCCCAAATAATGCGCAAGCAGGTCCTAGTAATAGACCTGCTTATGTACCTCCTGGAAACAAAAGAGGACCTAACTGGGAGTCTAATAAGCAACATAGAGATAATAGGAAGAGAAAACTTAATCTCCTATCTATGGCTGCTAATGCTCCTGGAGAATTATCCAAGAGGGATAAAGCGGATCTTAGAAAATTCGCTAACATGGTTATATTTGATAACCATGATATGGAAGTGGATGCTCCACAACCTTCCTCTTCAAAATTGGCCGATAGAATCGGACCAAACATTAACAAAGTCGATCCTGAAACATTAAAAATAATAAAAAGAATCAAAGATCTTAAAGGAAAAGGAAAAGATCTTATAGAAGAAGACTTTGTTGATGCATCTATACCTATAGCTAGGATAGATGAGGAAGAAATTTCTCATAATGAGAAAGGGGTTGAGGAAAAATCTATTAATGAAATAGATAACGGTTATCGGGACGAGTATGTTCTTCTCACTAACCAGGATACAAGTACTGATTATAAATCAGATATGATCCTGAAGAAACCTACAATGAATACTATGATGATGACTTCTATGCAGATGATGGAAGAATGTAACCATCATAGAAATCACCATAGTAATGGTAAGTTTGTAGGTAGCAGATGTAAAAGTAGCCTAATAGCTGCTAATGTAATGAAATCTGCACTGTATAAAAGTGAGAATTTAGAACAAGAATATTGGATTATAGACTCTGGTGCATCTGTGCACATTACTAATAACAAAAATGATTTTGTTGAGTATAATCCATATTCTGAACCTGAAGAAATAAAAACAGCAGATTCTAAATCAGCTGGGCGGAGATATTGACATCCCCACTTATATTCAGAAATTCTGATCACTCATTCAGTCAACCGGAATCACAGGGTTCATGGCGCAGTGAATCTATTTCTGTAAAGGATTACCAGCATCAGTCGCAGCAAAGATCATCAAAAATCCCACAGTCATTAATATGGAAACAGCCTACTCTTATATTAGGTCAAGGAACCATGTTCCTCACCTTTAAAAATCCCAAAGGACAGAGACATACCGCTAAATTGGAAGTGTGTTATATGCCAAAAGCTTCTCATAAACTTATTTCATCGGGACAATTAAAAATTGCTGGTTACGTCGAATCATCTAACAGTGATCAGACAGTATTTTCTTATAAAGGAAATAATTCAATAATTGCTAGACCTAAAAATCGGTTTGAACCGATTCATTGGGCAGAAGTGATTATTGATAAAAGAATGAACAAATTAGTCAACTTGGCTGATTTTACTACCTGGCATAATCGTATGGCTCATGCAAACAAAAATGTAATTAAAAATATGAGCCAAAATACTGAAGGTTTTGATAGTAAAATCAAAATACCTTCAGATATCCCTATTTGTTCAGGATGTGCACAAGGAAAGATGCATAATAAATCTTATCCGACTTCACAAACTCGTTCAAAACAACCCTTAGAGTTGTTACATGCTGATTTGCTTGAATTTCCACAAGAATCATACCATCGTAAAAAATGGTGTTTAATGATTCTTGATGACTATTCTTCATATGCCTTCTTGGCATTCCTACGATCAAAATCAGAAACGTTTCAAAACTTTAAAGACTTTGTTACACTGTTTGAAAATCAAACAGGAAGAAAAGTCAGACGTTTCAGATCGGATCGAGGGGGAGAGTTTAAATCAAATGAATTTGATCTATTCTTAAAGCAAAAAGGCATATTACGTGAACAAAGTGCACCATACATCCACCAACAAAATGGTCGTGCAGAAAGATTAAATAATACCATATTGGAAAAAGCAGAAAGTATGAGACTCCATGCACAATGTCCAAAATTGTGGTGGGAGCTTGCAATGGAAACTGCTATCCATACATATAATCGCACACCATTAAAAAGAACAAAATGGATGACTCCATATGAAAATTTATATAACAAAAAGCCAGAAGTTCATTACTTTAAAACATTTGGATGTTTAGCATGGGTTTTCTTACCAAAAGAAATTAGACCAAATAAGCTTACGCCAAGAGCTGAAGCCATGACATTCATTGGATATGAAAATGGCTCAAAAGCTTATAAATTCATGCGAAACAATAACTCCATATTTGTTGGTGTTCAATCATTATTTGATGAACATATATTTCCTAGAGCCAAAATAGAAGGCCAAAATGAGAGACTATTTAAACGTCCACCAGGTATTGAAACTTGGGATAATGAAGAAGGACAAGAATCTGATTCCAATTCCCACATACACCATGGTCGTCACTCATATGATAGTGACAGTGATGATGATACTCCCAAGAATAAAAGAAACAATTATTATCATAAAAATCATGATACTACATTTGATGGAAACAGCAGTCCATCTCGTGATAATGATAATGATAAAGGGCTACCAGATTCAGATATGACTCCTGATAAGGAAAATCAGGATAATATAGAACCAAATCTGAATCGG
The DNA here is from genome assembly GCA_023014475.1 of Amanita pallidorosea. Lineage (NCBI taxonomy): Eukaryota > Fungi > Basidiomycota > Agaricomycetes > Agaricales > Amanitaceae > Amanita > Amanita pallidorosea. The sequence goes on from JAEBUS010000062.1 coordinate 153,051, forward strand.
ACAATTACACCTCCTGAACGAACAACAAATATCCCCAAAGATCGACATGGAGATAAACGTTCAGAGAAAGGAAAAATCTAGACGAGATGAGAGATTTGATGAAACTCTCAGAAGGACTTCCCGAATTAAAAAACCAAAATTCTTGTCTGACAATTTTTACGGACGAAAATCCCATTCAGACAGAAAAAGAATCTAAGTCAGAATGGGAGAAAAGAGTTTTTGGGAAAGGCAAAGGAAGACTTAGACCTATCCTTAGTCCTTCAACTTCACGAAAAGCACTAGAAAATCCATTAAAACAAATAGAAATGGATTTACAAATGGATGAACCTTCTAGTTCAGGATCAGAAACAGACAATTATAAAACTCCGTCTAATTCTGGATCTGACAAAGAAGAATCAGAAAAAGAAATCAGACCAATTTCAGGTGGTGAATCTATTCCAGATTTGAACCAACCAAAGTCTGATGATGAAGATCCATTTGGTGATTCAAGTGAAGATGAGATAAATAAACATCTCAGATCTAAATCACCTAGTGACAATCTCGTCAACTTTATACATAAATTGCATAAAGAAGGAGGAAATAAATTTGTTAACTACCTTCTATCAAAAGCCATAAGTCCAAATTATTCCAAAAATGTGGATCAATGGACATATAGAGATGCATATAAATTAAAAGCATCTAATCCCAAAGAATGGGATGAATGGCATAATGCAATGACAGAAGAAATTAAAGCCCTTCAAGACCGTGACATATGGGAATTAGTACCATGTCCTAAAAACAGAAAACCTGTGAAATGTAGATGGGTTTATGCTGTTAAAAGTGATGGTCGAAAACGTGCTCGACTAGTTGCTAAAGGATTTTCACAAATACCTGGAGTTGATTATGATGATACATTCTCACCAGTTGCACGATTTGAAACTGTGAGACTCCTCATGGCTACAGCAGCGCTAGAAAATTGGGAAATTGAAGCGCTAGATGTAAAGACAGCGTTCCTATATGGAGACTTAGAAGAAAACATATATATGGAACAGCCAGAAGGATTTATCATCAAAGGACAAGAGCACAAAGTCTATAAGCTCAAAAAGGCCTTATATGGATTGAAACAAGCTTCTCTAGCTTGGAACAAAAAAGCAAATGAAAGTCTACGAGAATTAGGCTTTGGACGATGTCTTACAGACACAGGAGTCTATGTTTGCTATAGACAAAAATCAATAATAGTAGCAATACTATATGTTGATGATGTGTTATTCATGGGTGATAATAGAAAATTACTCATGGAAATAAAACACAAATTCATGACTAAATGGGAATGTAGAGATTTAGGACCCATTTCTGAATATCTTGGAATGAAAATAGTCCGAGATAGGAAAAGAAAATTGATAACCCTTGATCAAATTAACTATGCAAAGAAAATAGTTAAAAGATTTGGTCAAGAAGATTCTAAACCTGTTCGCACACCATTACCAGCAGGATACATACCTACAGCAAATGAAGGTTCTGCAACTCCTCAAGAAAGGAGTTACTATCAATCAATTATTGGATCCTTATTATATCTTACACTTGGCACAAGATATGATATTACTCAAGCAGTAATCATGATGTCACAATTCATGGTTAATCCTTCAAAAGAACATATTACTAAAGCCTTATATATCATTAAATATGTTAATTCCACTACAAATGGAAAAAATAACATATGATGGCTTTAACAAAGAAGGACTTAATGCTTATGCTGATGCTGATTGGGCTGGTGACCAAATCACACGCAAATCAGTAACGGGTAATCTAGTTCTATTAGCAGGAGCTCCAATTAGCTGGATTTCAAGAAAGCAAAAAACAGTTGCTTTGTCATCCACTGAAGCTGAATACATGAGCTTGTCAGATTGTTCTAGACAAATCATGTGGATTAAATCTTTATTCAAAGAACTGGGATTTAATGTTGGAGCTATTGATCTTAATGTTGATAATAGAGGATCAATATTCTTGGCAAAGAATCCAGCTCAAGAACATAGAACAAAACATATTGATATTCGTTATCATTATGTTAGAGAACGTGTTGAGGATAAAGATATCAACATTCAATATGTTCCCACAAATAATCAATTAGCTGATATCTTAACAAAAAATTTGACTTGGCAAAAGTTCAAAGAGTTAAGAGATAAAATTGGCATTGAGATCCTCAATGAGGGGGAGTGTTGAAACGGATGTAATCCGTTACACACATGATGTGTTCCGCACCGTGGAAACATCTCGGATCTATCCGATCATATCTTGGATGGGACCGATCTTATCTAATCTGTCATATAATCAATGTTTGTATATGTGGATATAATTATAGAGTTCACTGCTATTAATATCTTGACAGATATTATAGAGTTAGACAGATATTATAGAGTTTGACATGTGTCAAACTCAGACAATAGCGCACCATGTGCATGACTGTGCAAAGCTGTGTTCCACACAGCTATTGACACAGCAATGACTGTGCATTAGCAAGCACGATAGAAATGATCAGTCAGCACTACTAATATCGCTGACATCAGACCAGTAGATAGACTGTATAAATACCTCAGTACTTAGACGTCAATCTATATCCTCTGCTCTACTAAGTGATCGCTCTACAGCGGACTTAAGTGACTACTACAGCTACCAGTAAGTGTTAACTTACTCAGCTCTACTATTCTGCTGCGCTCCTGTCGGTTGTTGCTTCGACACCCCGTGCTTGAAGTAAGCTCGGACGACACATCGCAGCTACATACCATGCCCGGCGCGTTTATGAAGCCCGCCAATTCCGGCCTGTCAGCTCTGCGTTCACCGTCCAAGGATAGCCCTTCCATTTTGCAGCGGATATCACAGTGGCTAGTAACCATGGCATCATCAACGGACCACGACGTCACTATCGCACATACGGAACATGTGTCCGCCCTGTCCACTGTCGCATCCACGATCGCGTCCGCACCAGTATCTGCGCATCCGATCCACGCCCCTCCCGCACGCACGGTGCCATCAGAGACTAGCGCAGCCACGGATGTCAAAGCGATCTCGCACCGGCTTTCGTTGGACCCGCTAAACTTCCCGCCCGAACTCGTACAGCCGCGTTCGCATCCTCCACCTTCATCGTCCGCCATGCAGTCAATGAGTCCGCACTCAACGCCAGCGACAGTCCCAGCCTTGCCCGTACCGCCGCTGAGTGTCCAAAGCACTCCATTTCCGCACGATGCAACGATCACATCCGAATCCACGCCCGCGACTCGTTTTCACGACGACACTGAAACTGGCCAGCGCGCACCATTAGCGACCAGCGAGACCGGCAGCGTCGCATCGAGCACAGCTAGTACTAGGTCAATTCCGCTAAAGTTCCCGCTCGGACTTACATATCCGCGCTCACCTCCGCCGTCGCATCCGCTCTCGTCACCTATGGTCACATCCGAAGGTCAATCCGCTCCCGCTACTCGTTTTCGCGCAAACGACGTTGAATCCGTGCCACTCGCGACACATGCGACCAGCGTATCCACCAGCATCCAAACAGTCACGCGCAGGATTACACTAATTCCGCAGTACCTTCCACATGCGATTTCGCCTCCTTCGCCTTTGTCGTTCACTATACGGCCAACAAGCCCTCATCCAACGTCTACAACAGTCCCAGCCTTGCCCGTTCTCGCGCCAACGCTCCAGACCGCTCTAAACCCACGCAACGTTGGATTCAGATCCGAGCCTGCTACTCGCAATTGCGCCAAAGACACCACATTCGCCCCGCTTGCGTCGTATGCGACAAGCGCAGCCACTAATGTCAAAATGATCGCGCACAGAATTCCGTCAGATCCGCATCCGTTTCCGCATCCGCCACCCTCGTCGCAGCCGCTCTCGTCTCGAACAAGTCTGTACGACATGGCAGTCAACTCCGATAACGTGCAATCCGCGGCCGCTACTCGTTCTCGCGCCAACGACATCAAAGCTGCGCCAATTGCTCGCTTTCGCGACGACGACATGGAAACCACTCAGCGCGCACCAGGAGAGACCAGCGCAGCCACGGAGGACAAATTAATTATGCACCGGCTTTCGTCGGATCCGCTAAAGTTCCCGCCCGGACTCATACTTCCGCTTTCCGCTCCCTCGCATCCATCACATTCGCTCTCGCGTACGTCACCTATGCAAACAAGTCCGCACCACACCGCTCCAGTTCCGCACGACGCGGCGGTCCAATCCGATAACCGTCAATCCGCGCCCGCGCCTCGCACTTGCGACGACGACACTGAAACCACCCAGCACGCACCGACTAGCGCAGCCACCAACAAAGCGGTCATGCACCGGATGTCGTCAAAGCCAAAGTCGGCCGGTCTTATACATCCGCTTTCGTCACGGTCAACAAGTCCGCATCCACCGTCTGCGACAATCGCTACCTCGAACGTACCGCCGCAAAGTCTCCAAAGCACTCCATTTCCGCACGATGCGACGGTCAAGTCCGAATCCGAGCCCGCTGCTCGCTCTCGCACCAACGACACCGAGACTGCCCAGCGCGCGCCAGAGACCAACGCAGCTACGGACAGGCCAACGATCACGCACCGGATTGCGTCGGATCCGCAACAGTTTCCGCCCAGTCGTCCCGATCCGCTTTCACCTCCTTCACACTCGACGCATCCGCTCTCGTCTCGTCTAACAAGTCCGCACCCGTCCTCCACGACAATCGCTACCTCGAACACGCCACCGCAAAGTCTCCAATCCGCTCTAGTTCCGCACAATGGTACGGTCAAATCCGATAACGGTCAAGCCGCGCTCGTTACTCGCACGTGCACCAACGCCTCTGAATCCATCCCACTCGCACCTTCAGCTACAGCCCCTGACGCTACGTCAGTCAAGTCTCGATCCCCGTCCGTTTCATCCACCGAGTCAAGTTATAAAACAAGTCGTCCAAGTTTTTCAAGTTCATCAGCCCCAGCGAGTTTTACGTCAAGTTCAAGTTATAAGTCAAGTGTTCCAGTTTCAAGTACACCGTTGCAAGCAAGTTTTTCCCCAGCGCCTACGTATACGCAGCCTCCACCACTTAAGCAAGAAGTTTCAACGATAACTGACCGTTCGCCCTTGCCCTCAGTAATTTCCCGCCGCCCCGCATCCCCGACAACCATGTTTGACAAAGAGAAGGAGAAGAGAGGAGAGGAAGAGAAGGAGATTAGCAGAGAGGAGGAAGGGAGGATAGAGGATAATGAATCCTGCGCGCACCGACGGATGCCGGATCCGGAGCCACCACCTCTCAACAACGACGCCCACACAAGTCCAGCGACGCTCGTCGCAAAACTGGTCAATTTCGTACGCCGCCAGTTGTAATCTACAGCCATCGGAAACACTCCAAAAGGAACAACTCGAGTACGCTCGCGATCCACCAAAAGTATATACTCATTCCCCGACTCCGTTCCCTGACTCCCACTGCTATCCGATGTCTCGACTTCCCAACTTCAATGCCACCTTTTCTGCGTCTCAGTTATCAATGCCCTCCTTGTCGCCCTCGACAGCTGTTCCGTCGCACCACAATACCCAGCCGTCAACAATAGCCAATGGATCTAGCTATGCAACCGGGAGTCCGACGCATCTTAGATCGACTACAGTGCACCAAGACCCCTCAGCCGATGACACCCGCAGATCACCAGGTCACTGCCAGCGCCATTCGTGACGCAGCCGCTCCGTCCGTTTCCACGTCGCCGAGACAAGCCCGCGCCGTCAGCCCACATGAACGCTCGTCCGTTCACAACAACTGCCCATGCCTTCCCTTCCGTTCAGCCGCCTTCGATGATCCGTTCATGCGCCCTCCATCCGCACCTTTGTTAGCACCCCACCACATGTTCTGCCTACGCCTCGGCAACATCTGATCTAGCGACGTTTGCAACAGCTACTCAACAGGTACAAAAGACTCCCAGCAACAGCAGTTGACCGAGGGCAGTCAATTTTTCAAGTACCGGGGAGATGATGAGCAGTCACTGGCTGTGACTGTGTAGAAGATCCGCTTCCGATCCGCTTTTCCCGTGCTTTCCGCTCTCGTGCGACATTTCCACTCCGCTTGCGATCCGCTCTTTCCCGCGCTTTTCCGCACTCTGCGATCCGCTTCCAATCCGCTCTATCCGCTCTTTCCCGCGCTACAGGAATGCAAGTCCGCTCTCTGCACAGCCACTTCCTCAATAGGCAACTCTGCTTTCCGGGGCTCGCAATCGAGATCCAAACCCATGATCAAGGGATAAAGGCAAATCCCCATCCAGAACAAAGGAAGGAAAACTTCACGGAAATCGTCGATCATCAATATCAACCGGATTTGGACAGGAGGAGAAAATATCACAGAGTCCCTTCGTTACTGATAGAGCCAAAAATGTATATAAAGCCTCGTAGTTATCTTGTCAAAAAAACAGCATACCATCCTACTCCCAATATCATATCACGCACATAATATCATTCCCATGCAATAAGCTCTTTCCCCGTTACGAGCCTATTCCCTCTGTCGCTTTTTGTCACACTTGTCACGCGCTCTACCCACACGCCGTCCGCTATTCGATGCAGTCACATCACAGCTGCACTTGTGTTCCGCTCCGCATTCTGTCACAAGTCACAGCCACACTTGCGTTCCGCTCCGCGCGCGTTCTGTCACTAGGTCACACGTCACATCCGCACTTCGCATTTCCGCTCCGCACGCGTTTTTACGCATCCCTCTGGTTGGCAACGTCGGGACACTTCAACTAGCTCACACAAACCCCCCCCTGTCTACACAGCTGCCTTAGCAGTGTAGAGTCGTATTAACATACATATTAGTTTCCCAATGTTCCGCCTTTTTTGTCCACCTTTGTCTTTCCTTCGTCCACTCCCTTTGTTTATGTCCACATGATCATGGGCATCTTGTCAACTCTATTTTACCGGTGATCCAGTTGACATCCGGATTATGTCGTCGTAACCATGTGGACCCTATGATTACGTTTGTTTTGCCTAATTCGCATATTTTGAATGTGGCTCTTTCTTGATGTCCCTTGTAGCTCATGAGTAGATCTACTTCATGAGTAATCATACCACCTTCATTGTTAGATCCATCTACATTTCTAACTTGAATGGGTCGATCTAAGGGAATTAGTTTATAGCCTTTTTCATTAGCAAATTTGGCATTCATAAACAAACCTGTTGCTCCTGAATCGAGCAACGCTGTTTCTGTTGTTTGGTCATGTGTATCTAGAGTTTCTAGACCTATTTCCATTAATATTTCGTCCTTTTGACCAATAGAACGAACGAGAAACTCTTTTTGTCCCTTTTTAAGTATTCGTTTACCTGATAAGGAAGAATCAAGCACAGGTTTATCCGCCCTGCCGCGCTCCTGTGCTTTGGCACCAGAGACCGCTTCCTGTGGGGTGGTCTCAGAGACTGTTGAAGTCTCCGAGTCCTCCGTACCTACCAGTCCATTTTCCTTACCTAGTACAGAATACCTATTAAGAGAGTTCAGTACGGGACTTACTGACTCTCTTCCTCTTTTAAACTTTTGCCTTTTGCGAAGTATTCCTTCATTTCTTTGAAGGACATGGTTTGGATGTCCAAACCTGATCGGCAGTTTCTTGCTATGTGGCCGATCCTTCCACATTTGTAACAGCGCATTGGTGGGCGCTGAGTTCGATCTACGTCCATTGCGTTTGGATCTTGAGGCCGTGTTGCTGTATTATTATTCGAGGAGGCCCAGCTCCCGATCGGTTCTGCTTGCTGAACCCGATGCTGTATTGAATCTCCATCGGGGTTTAGGCTGACCAGTTCCTACTGGCTTTGCCGTATCCGGGCCTTTGGTCCCTTCGCTCCTCTTAGCGGAGTTACTGTTCCTCGAAGAATAATATTGTTCTTCGGCCTTAGCTTGTCTCCATTGTTGGTCGAGACGAACCGATCTTCGGTACCATTTGTCGATGGTTTCCGGTACTTCATCAGCCTCCATTATCCTTTTTCGGAGACCAGCATTCAAACTTCTTTTAAATTCTTCAACTAGGGCCCTTCCCTGGTACCCTGTTCCTCGTGCGACTTTTTTAAATTTTTGCACGTGTTCCTCACACGTGTGTGCGCCCTGTGACATAGTGCGCAACTCCGATATTTTTGATGACTGTTCATCCGTGTCACTGAAATCCCTATGTATCTGCCTATATAGTTGTTCCACTGTGTCTGGAACAATATCATGTTCATTGGCAATTAACTCCAATAGATTATCTTGCCAATCTACCGCGAATCCTTCCGACATATATGACAACACCAGGAGAATCTTGTCTTCTTCCTTGGCGCTTGCCATCTTCAGCTGTATGTATAGCCGGCATCCGTTTATGAAATTTGTGACCTCCGACATTTTGCCGGAGAACACTGGTGGCTTGGCAACGTCTACTTTTGACGAGCCGTTCCCTCCTGCTGGTGTGGGAATATTAAATACCGTCCCTTCCGGTATATTGATTATTGGGGCCGGGGCGGCCAGTGGTATTGCTGCTTGTTGTGTGCAGCGGCATTGTTATTTTGAAGCACTAAGAGCTGTGCTTGTAGTTGCTGAATAGTGTTATTTTGATTATTCAGCAGTTGCAATAACTGCACGGAAGTCAGATCTTCTTCTCCTTGATCCGACATGTTGATGTAGCGAGGGGGCGGTGTGAATGGTGAAAGGGATCTCGACGGTTGTGATACCAATGGAGATCTAAATGCTGGTGGTGGTGGTGAGAACGGTGGTGCTACTTCTCCGATGTATTGAGCGTCAGAGTGGAATAGACTTTGGATATTAAGGGTTGCGGGGTTAGGGACAAGGATTTGGAATGGTGCAGGTTCCCACTGATGTTGTACCTCAGTGATCGAGGGTGTGGAGTCGGTTGACTTGGTTGGTGTGTGAAGTGCAGGGACGTCTGAGACTGGATCGTTATTGTCAAATGGATCTGGCCCGAAAGGGTCGTAATCAATATCAAAGTCTTCTAGACCATCCAGTGGTACACCGAATACCTCTATCCAGAAGTTATGATTTCCCTATCTGTAAGCCCGTGCAATCTAAGAAGATCTCGTACTTCGTAATTCTCTGTTACGCAAAAGTGAGGGAGGTCTTGGCCTGTCACTTATTTGGGAATGCACTCAGGGTCCACAACCCTCCCTGCAGTGCTAATACGTAAATTGGTAAGTACGGTATTTGACTTTTATGAATTGATTAAACTAAACTGGATCCGAACGGTTGTCCAGTTAGCACTATACCCCTAATAGGTACGGCCTTTCTCAAGAGTGCGTGGTCAAGCGACGGCTACTCCCAAGGATTACAAAACAAAGTGTCTAAGTATATACGTGTATAGCCTTCAGAGGCCTAGACCAGGGCAATTTAACATGTGTAGGGGCTGGTGAGGCTGGTCCTACAATGCGAGTGACGTAACGTGTCACTACTCCGGCACTGGTATCCTGTGCACAGGTAACCCTATCAACCGGGTTAGGTTCTTCAGTTTGCGTAGACCGGGAACGTAAGGTAAGACTTTTATGGCTGTCTCACAGAACCAGGGGTAATGGTTTTATTGTCCGACAACAAATAACGCTTTAATAGCTGCGGAAGACTGTGTGATGCCCCAGATATCAAGAAGTTCCCTTAACCCTGGGATCCAGGTGCGAGCGTGATGCTCTAGTTACGAAGCGTTGGGGCGGTAAGGATATGTGCAGTCGAGTTCTACTATCAGGACTACCATCGCCATGATGGCTTAGGGCCCCAACAATAGACTTATGAGTAGAGGAGATGAGAGTAGGGATGAAACCCGAGAGAACTCGACTGAGGACTCTGGGTGCTACTTTGCTCAGTTTATATACTACAAGGGTGGTCTGTGCACCACTCTAATAATAGTAGCTACACTGAGTAAGTATGAGTAAAAGAGATAACATAATCGGCCCCCGTTGCTGCGCATTGGTAAGCCTGAGTCATAGTCCATGAGTCATTGGTCCGGTAGTCCGTAATCTAATCTCATCGTTATCTAATCTAATCTAATCTTAGCGCTGACTAGATAAGATATACACCAACCTGACTAAGATGTTTGGCTACAGCTATTGTAAAATACAAGAAAAAGAATAAAAATGTCTTAGAGATTTTGACCGTTGAGAACAGGTCATGACATGCACCACTTCATGACAAAACATGATCAGGCTTTTGCCTGGGACAACAGCGAGCGAGGGAGATTCAAGACCGAATTCTTCCCGCCGGTAGAAATTCCGATGATTCCGCACACGCCATGGGTACAGCGCAACATTCCAATCCCGCTGGGACTTTACAACCAGATCTGTGACATCATCTGGACGAAAATTGATGCAGGCATTTACAAGCCATCCAACTCCTCATATAGGTCCCACTGGTTCTGCGTGCTAAAGAAGATGGGCAAACTCCGCTTGGTGCACTTGCTGGAGCCGCTTAACACAGTTACAATCCGACATTCAGGCATCACGCCCATCCTGGAACACTTAGCGGAGAATTTTGCAGGACATGCATGCGGTGCAATGCTTGACCTTTTTGTCGGATATGATGAGCATCCACTTGCGGAGGATTCGCGAGACTTAACCATGTTTCAGATGCCTTTCGGAGCAATGCGCCTTACTACCCTGCCCATGGGATGGACCAACTCAGTCCCGATCTTCCACGACGATGTCACCTGCATCTTACAACCCAAGATTCCGGAGCTAACAATACCCTACATCGATGATGTACTGGTCAAGGGCCCTCCAACGCGTTATGAGCAGGATGACGACACCTACAAGACTATTCCGGACAACCCTGGCATCGGATGTTTTGTATGGGAGCACTTCCAGGGTCTCAACAGGGTTGTCCAGGCATGAAATATGCCAGCGGCACCTTCTCCGGAAAGAAATTGGTGCTATGCACTCCCTCCATCATGTTATGAGCTCACGCCCCTAACCACAACCTTACAATCCCCCCTAGGGGGCCCACAGGCCTTGTTGCTGGCCAGAGAGTAGAAAGGAGACAACACTGGGATAGATTGGGGTAGAGATAAACTATCTGAAGTCTGGGAGACTTCAGCTACACTGTACCTACTTATATACTACTCTATGAGGACCCCTTGCGACTCCCAGACCCACCGGCACTCCCCCACTCTGACTCACTCTTATTGTTCTTGGTGAGCATGTGCTTGGGCGCTGCTGCAGTTGCTGCGTGTATGAGTGCATATGGGCGCGGCCGCTCTGACTCCACTCATAGACCTCTTCTGGACTGCTCTAGACCCTGACCATAAGGAGCAATGCCTTGAGGCATTGTGCGTTCCCATCGCGATCCTTTATAGACATGCGCGCTGTCTTGCACCTTTGTCTGATGCGTGATGGCTTGATGTGCTGATCCTCCTGATGCACTGATGCCAAGTATGATGCCATCAAGGTGGCAATCCACCTTCCTAGTCTAGCCATCCTTCCGTATATAGTATTGGATGGTTTCTCCAATCATTGTCTTGCCCTCTGGTGAGCACTCCCATGCGCTGACTCAACCATTGGTATCCCATAGTGTCTTGTAAGGCCCCTGGCCCATTATAATGCATATAGAAGTCATCCCAGATGACTGTAAGATAAACCAAAATTGAGGGGCTAGGATTGTGATCCTAACACATCACAGTTGTCGGTCACCTATGCACGTACAAAGGGCGCAAACCTGAGAAAGACTTACTTGCTGTGGTCAAGAATTGGGATCTGTGTACATCATTATCCAAAGTCAGAGTGTTCTTAGGTACCGTAGGCATGGGATGGATCTTCATTAAAAACTTTGCACAAAAAGCAAGTCCGCTGGTTGCGCTAACTTGGAAGGATGTACCATTTGCATTCGGAATAGAGGAAATAGCTGCACAGGAATCGCTTAAACAATTGCTCATAGCATCACCAGCGCTATGACCCATTAACTATAAATCTGATGCACCAGTGATCTTGGCAGTGGACACATTGTGGATCACAGTTCGGTTCTTTTTGTGTCAATGTGACCCTGACAAGCCCTCAGTTTGGTACTATAACCGCTTCGGGTCAATTACACTAAACGAGTGGGAAGCGTGGCTCTTGCAGCCGAAACTAGAGATTTACGGTTTGTTTCGCGCATTGAAGGCACACAAACTTTACCTCATAGGAGTCCGTAACCTGATTGTGGAAGTTGACACGCATTACATCAAGGACATGCTCAAAAATCCCAACATTACCCCTTCGGCATTGATCAACCGATGGATCTTGTCAATCCTGATCTTCCATTTCAAGCTAGTGCACATTCCGGGCCAACTTCACGCACCCGACGGATTGTCCAGACACCCACGGCAACCCCTGGATGAGGAACCTGATGTGGAAGAAAATGACAGCAATTTACTCTCCCCCCCCTGTCCGAGTGGAGTCTGAGCTGAGTCCGAGGACTCCAAGTCCAGTCCGAGCTCACTCCGAGTTGAATATGAGAGTCCTAGGACTCCGAGTAGGCTCTGAGTTCAGTCTGAGTCCTAGTTGAACTAGGACTGAACTAGGATTGAACTCAGTCCTAGCTCAGTCCTAGCTCAGTCCTAGCTGAACTATGACTGAACTCAGACACATTCTCAGCTTTTCCCACACATATCCAACATGTTCCCACACAGTTGTCCACATTCCCACACACCTGTTCACATTCCCACACACCTGTTCATATTCCCATCTTATTCAAACTTCCCACACACCACATTCCCACACACACCTGTTCACATTCCCACACACCAGTTCATATTCCCATCTTATTCAAACTTCCCACACACCACATTCCCACACACCAGTTCACATTCCCACACACCAGTTCACATTCCCACACACCAGTTTACATTCCCACACACCAGTTTACATTCCCACAAACCTGTTCATGTTCCCACACACCAGTTCACATTCCCACACACTTGTTCACATTCCCACACACCAGTTTATATTCCCACACACCAGTTTACATTCCCACAAACTTGTTCATGTTCCCACACACCAGTTCACATTCCCACACACCTGTTCACATTCCCACACACCTGTTTACATTCCCACACACCTGTTTACATTCCCACACACCTGTTTACATTCCCACACACCTGTTCACATTCCCACACACCAGTTCGTGTTCCTGCATACCTGTTCATGTTCCCACACACCAGTTCACATTCCCACAAACCTGTTCATGTTCCCGCACACCAGTTCACATTCCACACACCAGTTTACATTCCCACACACATTCCCACACACCAGTTCCTGTTCCTGCATACCTGTTCACATTCCCACAAACCCATTCACATTCCCACATACCTGTTCATGTTCCACACACCTGTTTACATTCCACACACCTTTCCCAGCCATGTTATGTGTCACAGATAATATTGATATTTATAGATCAGACTGTTACAACTCTAACAAATTTCTCTGGGTTTTTTTGTATTTTTCTATATTTTATCTGTGGGCCTATGGACACACCAGGGGATACTCAAGAGATTAATGGGGCTAGACAAAAAGGAGGTCAGATGGAGATAGAGAATGGCTGCAGAGGTCCAGGCTTTACCTGGGTCTGTTGCTGCATGCACATAGCCTTTGGGCCATGAGGCTGCTGTGCACAGACTAGGTGTTGGGTACATAAGGTGGTGTCTCATGGGTAGGAGTCTCTAAGACTCTAGATAGTTTCCTTTCACCCAGGTCACTAGTCTACTGTGTCAATGTCAGTTATTTATCTGAGCTGTGCTTGATGGTTCCCCTTGGTCTGTTCAGTTCCTGTTCTATTCCATGGGAGGTGTGTACATTCTCATCTTGTACAAACATCTTCCTACCATGTTACCACAAATCTGTCCAAATTGTCCACACCTCCTCCATGTTCCCACACCTGACCACATTCCTACTTGTTCCCCTATTGTGACAGGTGTTATGGATGATGCCTTCATTGTGGTTTGTTCTAAGTCAACAGCGACATGCAGAGTCTTGGTCCACTCCCAGTCACTGGACAAAGGTTCTAGATGCTAAGTCAAATGATGATGAAGGTCCTGAAGACAATGAAGAAGATGAGAGCATTGAGATCAAGCAAGGTTGAGAGCAACACTTGTCTAAGTTGGAACTGAGGTTATTCTACTGTACATGGGTTTATATATGATTGGAGAACAATGGAAACTATAAGAGGAAATAAAGCCATAGCTACCTGAGAAAGGAAATGTGAAGGTAACTACAAAAAGGAGATAGTGTCCAATATAGAATATGTGTGATCATGGAGTAATAATAGAACATCCACCAATGAAGGGGAAAAGAATAATAACAGTAATTTAAAATTTGATATGCAAGAGTGAGCAGTTCAGAAGACATAGGGAGCAGATATGGCTTTGGCAGCTACAGATTAGCTGAATGTGGAGCTGGTCAAATATCATAACACCAGCTATTGTTCAACTTGTCTCAGAATTTATTTCATTTCATGGCATTTTTCAATTCTTTTGAATTTGACCATGAGAACTAAATTGAATCATAGGTAGTTTCCTGATATGGCAATGATTGATCAGGTGACTAGTCTCAGCCAGTCTCACCCCAAGTAGTGTAAAAGTGGATTTTTATTTTATTTTATTTTTTCATTTCAAGTGTAACAGTTCAATTCTATTTGTAATAAAACTATTATTACATTTATTAACGTCATGCAAACAGAATTGGGGTGGTGCAAACGGCGTCGCATGGGTGCAAATGGGAAACGTGGGGGTGCTGGCAGACGTCGGTGGCTGTGGGCAGACACATGGTGTTGTTGTCGAACGTGGGGTGCTGCGGAAATCAGTGGCCGTGGGCGGACATGTGGCGTTGTTGTCGAGACGTGGCGAAGAGGTGGCGGTGGTGGCGAGGTGGGTGGTTGGTGGTGGGCTTTGACGCGTGATGCGTGAACGTCGCAGTCGGCGTGCAAGTGGGTGGGTGGGCAAGCAAGGTGGGTGGTTGGTGGTGGGCTTTGACGTGTGATGCATGACGGTTGCAGTTGGCGTGCGAGTGGGTGGGTGGGCAAGCGAGGGGATCAGGCAGGGCGAGTGGGTGGAGGGGCATGCATGGATGGGCTGGTTTCAGTAATTAACCTTTCAGCTCGTTGTAAAAAAGGTAAAAAAAAGTAAAACATATGACAGGGCCCAGACGAACCCGTTCGTCTGGGCCCTGTGGTTTGGTGAGTGGTGTTGTCGGGCGTGAGTAGATGCAAACGGGGGCAACTCGGCAGGCAAATTGGTCAGTGGTGGGAAAGGTGGTGGTGGCAGCGATGCGAATGGCGGTACAGTGGGTGACTGGGAACTGGTGGCTGGGAGGACAAGCAGATCGTCGGGGTTGGTTAAAAGATAACTAGGCAGAAAAAAAACAGTTAGCTGTAAAAAACGAGAGAAAAAATAAAAAACATACCAGGGGCCCAGACAAATTGTTCGTCTGGGCCCAGTGAGGTGGCGTTTGGCGTGTATGGGCGTGAGCAGGGTGGGCGAATGGAGGTGAATGGGCTGGTCTGTCGACGTGGCAGGGTGGTTGTCAGGAGTGGTGAGTGGCGGTGGGGGTGGTGACCGTGACCGTGTGGTGGTGGTGGTGTTGACGCGGTGGTGGTGGTGGTGGTGACGTGGTGGTGGTGGCGGCAGTGATGTGGTGGTGATGGTGGGGGTGGTGACAGTGACCGTTGGTGATGGTGTGAGAGGCGGCAGGTGGTCATCAGAGGGTGGTGACGAGCGTGGGGGTGGCGGTAGTGGTGACAGACGATGGGACAATGGCGGTTGCGACGCGATTTGGCAGTGGCAACGATGGTGAGAGGTGGGCACAGTGTGGTGTAATTGATCACGCAACCACGGTCACATCACCAGCAGGCAACGCAAGGCAGTCACGTGTGGGTCACATGGAGCAGTAAACAGTAAACGGCGCGTCGCTGCCGTCACGTGGAGCCTCATCTGTCCTTGTGTCACAGTGTCACAGTATTATATATATGCTGTGGTTGACGAAACTGCCCCCACACTGCTCGGAGTCCACTCGAACTCCGAGCACCATCAGTCCTAGGATTTCCGAGCTCAGTCCTGAGACTGGGCTTGGACTCTATTAGGACTGACCTCGGACTACGAGGCCAAATTCACTTGCAAACAAAAAAAACTCGGACTCCGAACTGAGTCCTCATATTCCGAGGACTGAGCTTGGAGTCCGAGCATCTTAGGGGGCTAAGAGTAAAGTGCTCGAAAACGAGGACTTCAATGATTGGATCGACAACCTTTACGGGTTCATGCACCAGATCAATGCCACGCCTTCCAAGAACATCGCAAAGTGAGATGGCCGACAACACATATGAGATCCAGAAGTTCCGCATTATACTAGCATCGTGGAAAAACGTAAAAATCCGCTTATGACATTCTTATTGACCGATTCAGATACACCGCCACCAGAGAACAAGGGAACACAGGTTCCGGAAGGAGAGGAAGACAATTCGTATGAGGGGATATTTCTGTGGAGAAGCCAGACTGCCTCGAGAGACGAAAAAAAGTTACAAATGGCAAGATGCTTCCTTGCGGAATTGGAAAGACCCGATAATCTGTCGGATGAAGAAAGTATCCGGTTCATGCGGTATTGTACAAAGTTCTTCATGAAAAACGATACGCTGTGGTTAAGAGACAGGAGCGGTGCGCATAAAGTGGTATTGGATCCGCATCAGCGGGTTAGCATATTGGTCAGCTGCCACAACAAGTTAGGACACTGCGGCTATTATGAGACACAATTGGTAGTCATGCAGCGGTTTTGGTGGCCGCAGATGCAAGACGACATCAAATGGTACATCAAATCATGTTGCGCATGTCAAGCCCAGCAACCACAGTTATACCGAATTCCGCCTGTTGTCACGGAACCAGCCCCTATCTTCGCAAAGGTATACTTGGACACCATGCATCTTCTGCCTTCAAACCAATACAAGTATCTCGTCCAAGCCCATTGCTCATTGACGCATTACCCAGAATATTGTGCACTATGCCGCAAAGCCGCCAACACTATAGGTGACTGGATCTTTGAAGAACTCATCTGCCACTGGGGGAGTCTAGTGGAGATTGTAACGGACAACGGAGCGCCAATTATTTGCGCTGTAGCGCACTTGACTAAGAAGTATCACATTAACCACATCCGCATTTCTGGTTACAACTCTTGTGCTAATGGCATTGTAGAGCGCAGTCATTACAACATCCGGCAAGCTCTAGTTAAAGCCAGCGAAGGGGAGGGATCCAATTGGGCTCCAGCCCTGCATTCCGTATTCTGGTCAGAGTGAGTCACAGCAAGACATCGCATGGGCATATCACCATACTTTGCAGTAACTGGAATGCATCTGCTGCTTCTGCTCAACATCACGGAGGCTACCTACTTGCTACCGCCACCCGAGGCTTTCCTGTTGACCACCGAGCTCATTGCCCAACGCGCTATGGAATTGCAGAAGCAACATGCGCAAACGGAAGTTCTAAAAGGGAAGGTCTACGCAGTGTGTGTAGCAGCGGCTAAACGATTTGAGAAAGAGCATCCGACAGTCATCTGCAACTTCGATTTCAAACACAGAGCGTTGGTATTAGTCCGCAATACCGCAATTGAGAAGTTGCTAAACCGGAAGATGCGTCCGCACTACATTGGCCCCTATGTGATCTTACAACGTAACCGTGGTGGCGCATACATCCTTTGCGAGCTCGACGGAACGGTACTCGACCGGCCTTACGCAGCATTCCACGTCATTCCTTATTTTGCGAGGCGAGGGCTAACTGTTCCAGACGACGTATTAGACGCCTCGGAGGAATGCATGCAACAAATGGCCAACTCACACTCTCAAGGAGATGATGACCAGCCCACACCAGCTACCGCCGATGAAGAAGAAACATGCGAAGAAGAACTTGGGTACTACCAAGTAGACCCAGAAGCGGACCCAGCCGAGTCAGACAATGATTGAGCATTTCCGTTACTCTTTACTATTTTATACACTAATTCATTTCCAATCCTATACTTAGTATCTTCCATACAATAATTCTGTTGTGCTCCAGGACTACGTCTGCTCATACTGAGCATTGTTGCTATTTTCCACTTATGTTTATACAGCTCGCTTTACTCACTCTTTTTACTTATGGTGTCTCAAAAAGTGCAAAAACAAACAGTACATTGTCCCGAGGGACTATGAAAACAACAAATCATATTAAGACTTAAAGGGGAGGCAAAGCCAGCAAGAACATGACCACGTTGCCCTTGAGTTTGCCTTCTTCCGTGCTAACTGACTCCTTCTCTGCAACATTTGTTTCCGCTTCTGCCTCGGACACCGCATGTCCTACGTTCCCATCCATGTCCAATGTCTCTGTGCCTGATTGTCCTGCTCCAACAACAGTTTCGCCAAGACCTTGTTCCGCAGTAGTCACCAAAGGTCCAGCTTGCGCCCCATCCACGACCGGCAGTGGACAGAAGAAATCGAGCAGCAAGTACATCACGTGATGCGTATTGAGCGCAATATTCCGGAGTTTATACTGCAGGTTCACCTGCGTCGCTTGCAAGTCAAGAAGTTGTCGCAAGAGCGCGTTTTGCTCGCGCAAGAAAATGTTGGTCTTGTTAGCGGATCTAGCCAAGGCCACCAATGACCCTCGCATCGCGGCAGACTGCTCTTGAAACCACTGTAGCAAGTGGATGCTTTTGGAAGTGCTCGTACCTGCGTCACTGGTCTTCTCTACATTGCTTGCGAACACAGGTTCCTCGGCCTCTTCAGATCCCTTGTCGCTCAACTCGACCACTTCCCGGGATTTCACGACCTTCTTCGACCCACGCCCAGTCACCGACACTCCGTTTATTTGACAAGAAATGCGCGCCTCGCGACATTCGACACACACCCGGCTCTTCGCATTCACCTGCGGATAACAGGTGATCTTCTTTCGTACGCAACTGCATTTTCCATTAGAAGTCGCGTACTATACCAAAAGAAACAAAGCTACTGACTGATTGCATGCCTGCTCGTTAGGCATACTGGACTTGGACCACTTCGAAGGGCCTGCCTCCGTTCCTGCACTTTCCGCTCTTGCTCGCTTTTGATGCTGTTTACACACCCTTGCCGCCTCCATTTTGTTAGCAATGACCAAGCCACTGAGCGTGACCGGATCATTTGCCAAGACTGCCTTCTCAGCGATATCCACTGTGGTGAGAACCGATGCGAAGTCGAAAGGGGAAGATTTGCGAACCTTGGTTTTGCCTTTTGGCTGCGGTTTAGGACGAGCCTCTTGTTGCGCACGGGTTTGTTCTTCCAGCACGCATCATGCTTGCTCTGTTTTTGCTTCTGCCTCTTTCCATGCTGCCTCCCTCGCTTCTGCCTGATGTCTTTCCTTCGCCCAACGCTCCTCATCCTCCCTAGCATGACGCTCCGCGGCCTCCAGTTCTGCGCGACGCCTTGCCGCCTCTTCATGCACTCGTCGTTCGGCTTCTGCCTTACGTGCTTTCAATGCAGTGATTTGTTGTTGTTCCTCCTCACGACACTTGGTCGCAGCCTCTTCCCGCATGCGCCGTTCCTCATCTTCCTGTGCTAGGCGTGCCTCTGCGGCAGCAATGGCATCGTTGAAGTTGATTTTGGGAGGTGAGGACAACATATGGAGAGAGATAGAGAGAGAAAGGGAAGAGACAGCAACAACAAAAGAACCCGGGCGATTCCCACAAAACTACAAAGGAAGCCAGGTCTAGTCCCATGCAGAAGCTCGAGAAGTCGCCGTGTCCCATGGATGTCCACAGTCTCAGACTAAAGTCCAGTACCCGCTAAGAGGGTTTGGTCCTCCGCATTATCAACTCCCGCAACATATCTGCTTCCAGCATACCTTCGCATTGCAACTAGAAGTCCACGCACTCACATCACTGCCTTGGGTTCACACGTCCGCAGTACACTCACCATCGCACCAAACTACATCAATTGGTCGTATTCGTCCAGCAGACTGACTGAGGGCAGTCAGATTTTAAGTCCAGGGGAGATGATGAGCGGTGTCCTGCTGTGACCATGTAGCGACCTCGTCACGTATATGCATCATGCTATGCGAGAGTAGTCCTACCGTCATTGGGATTATACACATGCACTGACCCCGACACTAATTATCTGATACTGCGCAGATCCGCAGGCCTCACATATCAAATACCGCGCACACACCCACAGCATAAGCCGCACAACAGTCACAGTATAATCCGCACCCTTCCACATTACCAGCAAGCGCCGTCACGCTTGACAACTACATCCAATTATCCAAAAGCCTGCGCTGACTAATGGACATTCCGCATCGGGAGTTTACCGCTGCATGTGACAATCTGCACTGCCACTTCCATAATAAGCAGGTACGCCTTCCGAGTACTGTGATCAAGAGCTGCTAGCTGCATCCGTATACGATTGACGGAAAAAGCTATTTAGCCAACGAAATCTTCACGGACTATTGCGTTGATCAACGAGTACAACCGGACGGCTACATCAAGCATAAAGGGTCACATTCCAGCAACAGGCTCACAGTCACTAGTGAATACCCTAGCACTTAGCAATTGGACGCCAGAGGTCAATCAATGGCCGTCGCACACCTATTTGAGACGCCCTTAGGGACAGCGCCAATACGGTCAGGGTTCCAATACGGAGTTACACATTGGAGGAAAATACTATGAAAATGCTTGTATACTAAGCCACATTGGACGATGCCTTTCAAAAGCATGGATTGGGACAGCAAGGAGCCGCGCATACACAGGGAAAGTTTCAGAGTTTCGGAGTTCACTCACATTGGTAGTATAGTAAAATGTATATAAACCATAAAGTCTTGTAGTAGAAATCAGCATATCCCATCCATTCAAGTTTCCCCTTAGCATTCACTTCGCCTTCAGTCTCTTTTTCACTTGCGAGTTTCCTCTCTGCGTTGTTATAGTCGTTGTCGAGCCCGCCTTGTGGAAAGACTTTGGCTGCTCGTCGTTATTATCAGCATCCAACATTTGCTATCCGCCTGCGTTATCCGCTCCCGACATCGTCTGTGACCACCACCGGCCTTTGCTTTACAAACTTCCGCTTACCCGCCAAACGGCTATTATCACGTGACCACCGCCCATTATTGAGTATCTGCTCTTGCCTTTAACATCCTTTTGCGTTATCCGAGCGAGTTATTGATTGGTCCGCTTGCTTACACTCGCATTTGTTCACATTTGCTCACATTAGTCCGCATTTGTTTCACATTTGTTCGCATTCTACATTCGCGCAGTGTGCTTCCGGAACTGGCATTGATGGGACAACTTTACCTCACTCACAAAACCCCCAGTCTGCCTGTCAATTTGATAGGTCGGAGCTTATTACCAGTTTCAGCAATCAAGTTGGCAACCCTGCCAACTCTGGCAACTCTGTGGTCTACACAGATCCATTTTTAAGTTCCAAGTCTGGGAACTCTGGTCGGAAGATTGGGTATGGGGATCTTTTCCCCGAAGATGTAATTGATGTTGATGTTGTCACCAACAACATCAACAGGCCTTTCTTCGGCCTAGAGGCTGATAAAAAAGGCAAGAAGGTGATTGCCCAATTCAAATTAGGCAAAATCACCACGTCTAATATCTTACACAAGTGCGATGTTGGCCATCAGGCCAAAATCATCCATTTGCCTAGCTCCACATCTCCGGCGATCCCAGAGACCCCTAAAGTGAAGACTCTGTCTTCACTCCCTCCTCTATGCACACCATCCTCATCATCCTCCCCTGTTATCAAACAGGAATCTGTGACCCCACCTCTTGGTAACCTATGGATGCCAGTGTCTCACAAAAAGAGCATGGGGAAAACACGAGTAACAGGCAGTGGGCCAAATCATAGCATTGACTCAGATACTAGACAACAGTGTCTAGAAGATAGTCAATCAGAATTGGCCCAATGTCGTGAGGCACGAGAGAAAGCGGTGCTGGCCCACTACCAAAGACAGCAACAGGATCACATGTGCAAAATGGCACATGATATGGGGAAATCGACTTGTCGATTTAGGCAAATTTGGGAAAAATATGTAAACCCGAATCCAGTACAATTTGGTACTGAACCCCTGTTCAAATCTGAATAGGTTAGGCCACCGACACCTTTCCCATGTCTAGGCAACATGGAGAATAGGTCCCCTGTTCCTGTGCCTGGACCATCTAGGTCCAATTTTGCAGCCATTGCTAAAAATGGCTTGAAAGAAGACATGAGCAATGGCTCAGGTTGTTTGGAGCAAGGACAGTTACCGATGCATCAAAGTGGGAGATTGACCTGCTTCTGGTACCATCCTCTGGGGGGAACCAGGAAAGAGAGACACAGGAGAAATATGATGGGAAACCATCATATAAAGATATTAAGGAGTGGCAAGCAATTGCCAAAACCTTTGTAAATATGGGCATCATGCCTAATAAAATTCATGTAGTCAAACAAAGACAAAGTGACTCCACCATTCACTATAAAAGACTATGAGAATTACATGATGCACATGATCTAGTGGAGGACGCTCGAATCATGATGAGTAATCATCAAGATACAATTAAGGATATAGCTGGCACTGTTAAAAAAGTGGTTAACACATGTGATATCTTAATGAGTCATAATGACAAATTATGACATGATCTCAAAGAAACACATGAGATCATTGAATCACAAGAACAGGCCAACCTTAAAGAGCATATAGATCATATACGAAAAAATACAAAGGTTAAACTTGCAATTAATAGATTGCAAAAAGAGGTGGATGAGCAAAGGATTCATGCAGAAAATGCAGAATCTTGGCTCTCCAAGGAATCTGATGAGCAAAAATTGGCTCATGAAAAGAAAAGAGCCAAGAAACAACATCAGAAAGAAAATCGGTTAAAATTGAAAACTGATAATATCCAAGTCACTGCTAGATCCAAAGAACCTAGAAGTAGAATTCCTACTCATGACAAGTTAAAGGAATCAAAGGATCAAACCTTTGAAGATCTACTCTATGGTTCTGATAATTCTCATTGGGAATTATCTGATGATGAGAATGAAACATTTCTAGCTGCTCAGAAGGATCACCCATTAGAGAAGGGTGAATTCATTAGAATACAATCAACAAACAGAGTGTTAACTCACACACATCAGAAACCTATCTGGAAAAGACCAGGTTTCTGTTATTTGGCAGCAGTCAAACTTAGAGCACTGCCCAAATATGTGTGGAAGGCATATCCTACTATTAAGGAGATGTCTGAAATGAGCCATAGTCTTCGTAAAGACGTTGGCTTGCACTCTAGTTGAGCAGCAGAATGGGCATTTTCATCTCACATTGTCCACAAAAGGAAAATATGGCTGGGCAAATATTGATAAAATTGCTCAAACAAATAAAAGCCATTATCCTGTTGGTGTGGATAACAGTGACAAGGATAAAGTTCCCATATTAAAAGGTTCCAGTAATTGGAACACTTGGGAATGATTAATGAAGGCTATGCTCCAATCAAAATCTGTATGGCAATATGTGAATGGAGGCATTACACATAATGAATATACAGTTGCAGACCAGGACAAAATGAATGCAACCAGGGTAACTGCTGCACAAGTATCAGCACTTAGCCAGCAATGGAAGTTACACTTAGAGTGGCTAGAAAATGACAATAAAGCAAATGGATTAATATCACTCCATTTGCCCAGTTCTCTTAAATTATATACAAAAGAGATGTCAAAAGCCACCTGGGATGCACTCATTGCTGCATTTGCAAAACCTGGAGCAGTAGCCATATTTAATATTTATAAAAAGACAAAAACTTGGGAATTCTCAAAAGTGGAAGAGTCCTGCAGAATCAGTCCATGAGTTAATGGAACTCTGGGCTGAAATGGATCAGAATGGAAAGAAATTTGATGATGATTTCCAATATATGGAAGTCTTAGATTGATTACCATCATCCTGGGATTCATTCAAGACTTATGTCCTCCTTAAAATGAAACTAGGAGAGACTAAGTTAGAAGATGTCATTCCTGAGATAGAGAATGAATGGCAGCGTTGTAAAGCTGACTCAGGAAATCCATCTGCAAATTTTGTTCAAAGGAGTGGGAACAAATTCTCTAAAGGCAAAAAACCTTATATAAGAAACCTGGATTTACACCCAGGGTAAATATGCCTAAAGGGAAATATGTCCCAAATAATGCACAAGCAGGTCCAAGTAATAAACCTGCTTATGTACCTCCTGGAAACAAAAGAGGACCTAACTGGGAGTCTAATAAGCAACATAGAGATAATAGGAAAAGAAAACTTAATCTCCTATCTATGGCTGCTAATGCTCCTGGAGAATTATCCAAGAGGGATAAAGCGGATCTTAGAAAATTTGCTAACATGGTGATATTTGATAACCATGATATGGATGTGGATATTCCACAACCTTCATCTTCGAAATTGGCCGATAGAATCGGACCAAACATTAAAAAAGTTGATTCTGAAACATTAAAAATAATGAAAAGAATCAAAGATCTTAAAGGAAAAGGGAAAGATCTTATAGAAGAAGACTTTGTTGATCCATCTATACCTAAAGCTAGGATAGATGATGAAGAAATTTCTCATAATGAGAAAGAAGTTGAGGAAAAATCTATTAATGAAATAGATAATGGTTATCGTGATGAGTATGTTCTTCTCACTAACCAGGATACAAGTACTGATTATAAATCAGATATGATCCTGAAGAAACCTACAATGAATACTATGATGATGATTTCTATGCTGATGATGGAAGAATGTGACCATCATGGAAATCACCATAGTAATGGTAAGTTTGTAGGTAGCAGATGTAAAAGTAGCCTAATAGCTGCTAATGTAATGAAATCTGCACTGTGTAAAAGTGAGAATTTAGAACAAGAATATTGGATCATAGACTCTGGTGCATCTGTGCACATTACTAATAACAAAAATGATTTTGTTGAGTATAATCCATATTCTGAACCTGAAGAAATAAAGACAGCAGATTCTAAATCAGCTGCTCTCATATTAGGTCAAGGAACCATGTTCCTCACCTTTAAAAATCCCAAAGGACAGAGACATACTGCTAAATTGGAAGTGTGTTACATGCCAAAAGCTTCTCATAAACTTATTTCATTGGGACAATTGAAAATTGCTGGTTATGTCGAATCATCTGACAGTGATCAGACAGTATTTTCATATAAAGGAAATAATTCAATAATTGCTAGACCTAAAAATTGGTTTGAACTGATTCTTTGGGCAGAAGTAATTATTGATAAAAGAATGAACAAATTAGTCAACCTGGCTGATTTTAATACCTGGCATAATCATATGGCTCATGCAAACAAAAATGTAATTAAAAATATGAGCCAAAATACTGAAGGTTTTGATAGTAAAATCAAAATACCTTCAGATATTCCTATTTGTTCAGGATGTGCACAAGGAAAGATGCATAATAAATCTTATCCTACTTCACAAACACGTTCAAAACAACCCTTAGAGTTGTTACATGCTGATTTGCTTGAATTTCCACAGGAATCATACCATTGTAAAAAGTGGTGTTTGATGATTCTTGATGACTATTCTTCATATGCCTTCTTGGCATTCCTACAATCAAAATCAGAAATGTTTCAAAAATTTAAAGACTTTGTTACACTGTTTGAGAATCAAACAGGAAGAAAAGTCAGATGTTTCAGATCGGATCAAGGGGGAGAGTTTAAATCAAATGAATTTGATCTATTCTTAAAGCAAAAAGGCATATTACGTGAACAAAGTGCACCATACATCCATCAACAAAATGGTCATGCAGAAAGATTAAATAATACCATATTGGAAAAAGCAGAAAGTATGAGACTCCATGCACAATGTCCTAAATTATGGTGGGAATTTGCAATGGAAACTGCTATCCATACATATAATTGCACACCATTAAAAAGAACAAAATGGATGACTCCATATGAAAATTTATATAACAAAAAGCCAGAAGTTCATTACTTTAAAACATTAGGATGTTTAGCATGGGTTTTCTTACCAAAAGAAATTAGACCAAATAAGCTTACGCCAAGAGCTGAAGCCATGACATTCATTGGATATGAAAATGGCTCAAAAGCTTATAAATTCATGCAAAACAATAATTCCATATTTGTTGGTGTTCAATCATTATTTGATGAACATATATTTCCTAGAGCCAAAATAGAAGGCCAAAATGAGAGACTATTTAAACGTCCACCAGGTATTGAAACTTGGGATAATGAAGAAGGACAGGAATCTGATTCCAATTCCCACATACACCATGGTAGTCACTCATATGACAGTGACAGTGATGATGATACTCCCAAGGATAAAAGAAACAATTATTATCATAAAAATCATGATGCTACATTTGATGGGAACAGCAGTCCATCTCGTGATAATGATAATGATAAAGGGCTACCAGATTCATCTTTGACTCCTGATAATGGAAATCAGGATAATATAGAACCAAATTTGAATCAAACAATTACACCTCCTGAACAAACAACAAACATTCCCAAAGATCAACATGGGGATAAATGTTCAGAGAAAGGAGAATTTAGACGAGATGAGAGATTTGATGAAACTCTCAGAAGGACTTCCCGAATTAAAAAAACCAAAATTCTTGTCTGATAATTTTTATGGACGAGAAAATCCCATTCAAACAGAAAAAGAATCTAAAGCAGAATGGGAGAAAAGAGTTTTTGGGAAAGGTAAAGGAAGGCTTAGACCTATCCTCAGTCCTTCAACTTCACAAAAAGCACTAGAAAATCCATTAAAACAAATAGAAATGGATTTACAAATGGATGAACCTTCTAGTTCAGGATCAGAGACAGACAATTATAAAACTCTGTCTAACTCTGGATCTGACAAAGAAGGATCAGAAAAAGAAATCAGACCAATTTCAGGTGGTGAATCTATTCCAGATTTAAACCAACCAAAGTCTGATGATGAAGATCCATTTGGTGATTCAAGTGAAGATGAGATAAATAAACATCTCAGATCTAAGTCACCTAGTGACAATCTCGTCAACTTTATACATAAATTGCATAAAGAAGGAGGAAATAAATTTGTTAACTACCTTCTATCAAAAGCCATAAGTCCAAATTATTCTAAAAATGTGGATCAATGGACATATAGAGATGCATATAAATTAAAAGCATCTAATCCCAGTGAATGGGATGAATGGCACAATGCAATGACAGAAGAAATTAAAGCCCTTCAAAACCGTGACATATGGGAATTAGTACCATGTCCTAAAAACAGAAAACCTGTGAAATGTAGATGGGTTTATGCTGTTAAAAGCAATGGTTGAAAATGTGTTCAACTTGTTGCTAAAGGATTTTCACAAATATCTGGAGTTGATTATGATGATACATTCTCACCAGTTGCACAATTTGAAACTGTGAGACTCCTCATGGCTACAGCAGTGCTAGAAAATTGGGAAATTGAAGCGCTAGATGTAAAGACAGCATTCCTATATGGAGACTTAGAAGAAGACATATATATGGAATAGGGCTCCCGAAGTTCGGTTCTGAACTTCAGTTCGAACCAGAACCAACCGAACCAAACCAACGGTTCTGGTTCAGTTCTGGTTCTGGTTCGGGCAATCCCAGTTGGTGTCGGTGCTGGTTCGGGCTGCTGCTGGGTTTTGAGAACCGGTTCTGAACCAGAACTGAACCACCCAAACCGATTGTCTTTGAGGCTGTAGGTGTTGCAGCCATCGTTGTGTTGAAGGAGTACCATTCCTGTGAGCCAATGTGACAGGAGTGTGACAACTGTTCCCGCGCGCTCTGCACCTGCTGTCACCTGCCGTCACACTGCTGCACTCAGCTGTCATGGCCGCACTCAACCCAGACGGATCCCTCAAGGATGTCACAGAGATTGAGTTTTACAACTCTGAGACTGACGAGCGTCCGATTGGCTCATCAGGGCAGGCAGGTAAGTGTCACATCATCAAAAGGTGGTAAGTTTGATAGTGTCATATCTTGTTCATTTCTGCTCGGATTACCTTCATTCAGGTGTCGATTGGAAGCTCTCTATTCACTATTCCTCACCGCATCAACTGCGCTTCAAGTGGCGCCCTCGTTTGTCTGGCACATGTCACCTTCTCTGATCAAATCTGAGTTGGGGACTTTGTTCTCCAGTAATCTGACAATTTGTGTTGCAGGGGTGGCTGAAGTCATATCTCCACCATTTCTGGATGGATTCCCTCAAACAAAGGCGTCGAAAGCCTTTCTATTGCTTTTTACTGTGTATTAAACCGTTAAACGAGCGGCATCTTCATTCTCACAGTATTCCCAATTCTTTGCTTGGAATGACCAGTTTGACCGATTTTTGTCAGCTTAGTTGTCTCCATTTCTGCTCATAGTACCACAAATCATGCATAAATACATATATTTGTATCAGATACAATGACTGCAACTGTATTGAACAGACATACAATAAACATCAGAAAATTGAATGAAAGCATGCCAACATGATCACACCTGCTGGCCCACCACCTCATGCAGGCTGTCCAAATGTCAGGCAAGTGCTAGTAACATGTGCACATTGTCAAATGAGCCCTTGAGCAGCATATTATTAGAGGTGTAGTAAACATTTCATGCTATCACTTTCTCTAAAATTTCCTAATAAGGAAATTTTAGTCGGTTCTTCAGTTCGAACCAGAACCGAACCAGAACCGAACCGACAGAACTGGTTCGGGCAGGTTCAGTTCTGGTTCTGGTTCGGTTCAGGCATTTTCTCATTGGTTCTGGTTCTGGTTCAGCCAAAAATGCCCCTGAACCGAACTGAACTGAACTTCGGGAGCCCTAATATGGAACAGCCAGAAGGATTTATCATTAAAGGACAAGAGCACAAAGTCTATAAGCTCAAAAAGGCCTTATATGGATTAAAACAAGCTTCTTAGCTTGGAACAAATAAGCAAATGAAAGTCTACGAGAATTAGGCTTTGGACGATGTCTTACAGACACAGGAGTCTATGTTTGCTATAGACAAAAATCAATAATAGTAGCAATACTATATGTTGATGATGTGTTATTCATGGGTGATAATAGGAAATTACTCATGGAAATAAAACACAAATTCATGACTAAATGGGAATGTAGAGATTTAGGACCCATTTGTTATGACCAATACAATTTTCCTAGGACTTTTCTCTATTTTTCTCTATTTTATCTGGGGCCCTATGGATGCATAGGTATACAGGACTCATAGGCGCCAACCCCTATGCCGAGGCGCTCAACAATTAGGTCAGCAGTTAGGTCAGCCAGGGGCTGTGCCAATAGCAGGACAATAAGATTGTATGGGGATTCAGGCATGGTGGGAAGGGCGTAGATAATTGCCATGGTTTCGTTGCTGCGCGTGCATAGCCCCTAGGCTGCTGCGCACAGACCATGGCTGGGGTATATAAGGTGGTGCATTGTAGGTAGGAGTCTCTAAGACTCTAGATAGTTTGCTCTCACCCAGCTCACTAGTCTACTGTGTCATTAGTCTCGTCTTCAATCTATTTCTTCTCTGGAAGCTTGTGGTTGTGTGGGATCTGTCCTAACATAATCTAGAGTCTTACTAACCACACCCTTCGTCGTTTGCTACAGCGCCGAGCACGTCTTGCTCGTTGTCGCTCACAGTGTCAAAGTGATCCTACAAAAATCCTTTTCGTCTGACAAGGCGCTTGTTACACCACTATCAGGACTACCCTCACCGTGACGGCTTAGGGCCCCAACAATAGACTTAAGAGGAGAGGAGTGAAGGTAGAGTGAAAACCCGAGAGAACTCGACTGAGGACTCTGGGTGCTACTTTGCTCAGTTTATATACTACAAAGGTGGTCTGTGCACCACTCTAATAATAGTAGCTACACTGAGTAAGTATGAGTAAAAGAGATAACATAATCGGCCCCCGTTGCTGCGCATTGGTAAGCCTGAGTCATAGTCCATGAGTCATTGGTCCGGTAGTCCATAATCTAATCTCATCGTTATCTAATCTAATCTAATCTTAGCGCTGACTAGATAAGATAGACGCCAACCTGACTAAGATGTTTGGCTACAGCTATTGTAAAATACAAGAAAAAGAATAAAAATGTCTTAGAGATTTTGACCGTTGAGAACAGGTCATGACACCACGAGACCATCTTCAGCCTCAATCTTGACAGTCAACAACTGGGTCACGACTGACTCAGGGAACACTCTGTCTACACAAAAAACCTGAACGAGAGTAACGGTGTGCTGGGTTGTGGACCAGGCAGGGTCACCCCGGGCAGTTACATCAGGTTTTTCAGAAAAGCACAAGGAACATGCGAAGGCAATCTATTGGTGGCATGACGTGTATCAAGGCACACAGTCTGAGAATACCAATCACGTATCGGATCTAACGATCTGAGCACAAGGACATCTCAGTGAAGAGCCAGGCACCACCCCTTTAGGTCAGTTGGTGGATTTAAATCGAAGAATTGTGTGCGGGTGCGTTATTGACCGCAACGAAGAGTGACTGTATTTGGAAGTACGGTTACTGAAGAAGAGGCAACATCTCCCTACTTGGGACGTCATACCATTTTAGGAACATGCTTGGATCTGGGATCCGAAACAATGGAGCTTTCGTTCAATTACATATTGCCAAGGGCAGCAATGTCCTTGATAGAGATTGGAAACATTTTCGGTCTAGAATGGGCGGCAGGGTGCCCTTTGCCCCACAAATGAACCAAGTCAGCCAAGCCGGTCAACTATCAACAACGTGATGCGCATGTTTGCGCATGGTATGCTTGGCACAAGGAGCAGCGCCGATTAGAAAAGCTCAGGCTGCGTAGGGCAGCATATGAAAGACAAGTGCTTGAGGAAGCGGCCTTCCAAGAGCAAGAGGAAGCATGGGAGATCCTCATGCAGGAGAAGCGTGAGGCGCTCAGAAAGGAAAAGAAGTTCCAGCAGATGGAACGAGAGCTAGAGGCAGATCACCAGGTGCTTGAGCAGGTGCTTGAGCAGCTTGTCGACCAACCGGATGTTCAGGAGGCAGTGTTTGACTCGCCAACAAATATGTTACTACTGCTGCAAGGCTTCAACATGTTTACTCTAAAACACAATGGATTGGTCCTTATGGCAAAAGAGCAGAACAAGTTGATGCATGCCTCAAACGGCAACATCAAGGTCAAGCATTTGGGCCGCATGACGTGGTATGCTCCATACATGTACAAATGGAGAAAGTCCCAATCCAGTTCATCTCCGGCCATGGAACCTAATTCTTTGGTCAATCACATGGGACCAGATAACGATGGGGTCATGCTCCCGGAATGGGAAGACTTCATGGACCTGCATTTGGCCGATTGGGGGATTCGGACCAAGCAGGAATATACGGAGCATTGGGTCGAAAACCAGGAATGGGTTGTGTTGCCTGGGATCCCGACGAACAAGGATCAGCCTAACTATCATTGGTGCAAACTGGGGTATTGCTACATGTACCTGTTTAAACCCGAATACTACGATCTGTACCACTGGCCGGCTTGGCCTACCGTCACTGAGATCGCCTCATGGAACACTGAACTCCGAAACCCATTCGCACAATTCAGTCTCCAGGACAACTGCCAGCAAGACCGTTTCCATGTGTTGGAGGAGTTCATGATCCAACAAGAGGATGGAGATGACATCTGGGACTGGGGTAGCATCAATGAAATGGTCCAGCAAGGCACCTACAACAAGCGAGCTTGTTGGGGTGGCAAGGGTTTCTTTTGCTTTAATAAGAAAAAGAAGAAGACATGATCATACACGGGTTCGACCCTGTCCATCAAGTGTGAAGGAGGTGATGCGGAACTATCCAGTGTCCCTGTTCACACAAGCAAGCCCAACCTGGTTCTGTATCTAATCACTGGATCTACGCCACCCAGGACGTTGAAACAGTCCACACCACCTCCGGTTCCACCAAAGCTTCCCACATACGCCAAGGCAATCAAAGCCAAGAAAGTGGAGTTCAATGCAATCATGCGGACTCGTGGTGGCAATTGGAATTGGCATGATGGACTGGTTACAACGGCAGAGGACTGGATGATAGAGGCGGGACCTAGTAATTTGGATCAAGCACAAAAGCGGCAAGAGATAGATCATTGGCGTCAGACAGTAGCCAATGAAGTAGAACATGCGTATCTGTACCCTGTGGCCCAATCTAGTAGTGAAATCCTACACCTGGACATTCCGGGATTCTGCTATTTGGTAATGTTTAAGAAACAATACTGGAACAGTTTTGAATGGCCAGCCTATCTGCAGATCCAAGAGATCTATCAGTTTGATTGATGAATGAGGGAGTTGCAAGCAAACGTGAGAGCACGAAAAACATATGGACGCGAAGGATGTATCAATGTGGAGCGTGTGTCTCAGGGTCTCAATGCCTGGACTCAAATGGAAGACTGGATTCTGAAAGGGTATGGCCATTATCATATTGGTGCTTTCCAATGGACGGTCCAGATGGCCGCCGGACTCAGGGATTTCTTAATCGGATATACACAAGTCATGCCGCATGCATTACCACTGCAGATTCCTCTCACTGGAACCAATCAGGATGACGTTGCAGAGAGACAACAACAGATCGAGGACATGGAGGAGGCTTGAATGGCAACGGTTAACGGTTTTGGACAACTCCTAACCAATGTATTCGATGAGTGGCAGCATACACACCCTTGTCCGTCGCCGGCTCCCTTGACCAAAGCAGAAATGCCGGATCACTTTGAAGGTGACCCAAGTCAGGTTGACAATTGGTTGCAGACAATGGAAGTCTATTTCACATTGGCACAAGAAACAACAGTCCGACGACGCATTGTTATTTGTCTATACCGAACCCAAAAAGGAAAGGGAAACCATGCAGGAGAATGGGCCGGAGTCAAGCTCCAAGAAATTCAAAAGGTGGATGAGGAATACAAAAGGAAACATGCACATGCTCCTACACGTTACCCTTTGGATCTAACATGGGCAGAAATGAACAATGGACGCGTCCGCCTAATACGAATAAATATCCATGGATGACCTGGGCGGCTTTCAAAATGGAGATGCACGAGTTTTTCATGTCAACAGAAACCAAACAGCATGCCACCGATGACTTAATGAAATTGGAACAGCGAAATACGCCAATTGAGGATTATATCATCAAGTTCAACGCATTGTCACCATTGGTGGGATGGGGGGAGAATGCGCTAAAAGATCACTTCCTCAACAGGATCACCCTGGCACTAGGTGCAGAATTGATCAGACATGGAAATTTGGCGGAAGATGCATCCCTGAAGACGATCCAGGAGCAAGCAGTACAGTTAGCGTGGGTATATCACAGAGCGAAAGAAGCATATGGTGAGAAGAAAAGCCATAATGAGTACAAGGAAACACCGGTGGCCAAGGAAAGCAAGGCACCGATACAATACAGCATGCCTACAATGTCAACATCCAGTAGAGACCTAAATGCCATGGATGTAGATAAAGCGAAATGCCATGGATGTAGATAAAGCAAAATGACGCACAGGGGCGTGCTATAATTGCAGCAAAGAGGGACACAAAATGGAAGAGCTCACTGAGGAGCAATGGAAGGAATACGGCAAAGAGAAGGGTTTTGGCGACAGCCAGTAGGCAAGCGCTCTGCGCTGCTGGCTGATAGAGTTTCGATCCAGGACAATGATTCATGTATTAGTGTACCGGACTTATTATATGAATGTTCTACACATGTCCATCGGATTTGAAACTTGAGTGTGAGCACAAAACAAAGGATAAAGACATGGTCACCCACATGGGTGTTAAGACAAATATGGCAACAAGATAAG
Organism: Amanita pallidorosea; assembly: GCA_023014475.1. Taxonomy (NCBI): domain Eukaryota; kingdom Fungi; phylum Basidiomycota; class Agaricomycetes; order Agaricales; family Amanitaceae; genus Amanita; species Amanita pallidorosea. Next base: position 186,733 of record JAEBUS010000062.1, read on the forward strand.
AGTACAGCCGTACAATGTATGAAGGAGTGGGTTTCACAATAAATGGTTAAACAAAGCCACAGAGGATTTAGTTAATGAATTAAATCAACAATCTGAGGCGGAAGCTTTATGGAACCTAACGCTGATGCGCACTAGGTGGACTCAACCTCCAAACCAACCCTAAACCAACAGAGGTGCTCAGGTGCTCCTTCAGTGACTGATTGAAGGCACACAAGGGGTGTCAAAGGGGATTGAGGTGATCAAGACAACCTAGAGCGACTGCTGCGAGTGGAGAGGCCTGCTGAACTGCACTAGACAGTTGGGAACACTGGAGAACGCTAAAAGAACGAAGGGGGCGCAAGATACTGAGAGGACAAGGGCAATAACGGCTAGACAAAGGTCGCAAGAAGGCTTGAGAGTGCAAAACTAGGCTTGACGCAATGAGGGGACTGCTGGGTAGGCTCGAGGGACGCAAGGGAAGCGAGGGGAATGGGCTTAGAACAAAACTCTGAGAGGGGAATGACTGGGGGGAGCTATCATCTTGTCTCTGTGTTCTGTTTGTTGTCTATTGTGCTATACAGGGGATATCCTATATATAAGTGAAATGGGGGGAAAGCGACGCAAAAGGGGGTGTGCCTGAAGCTAAAAATAACCTATGATCGAACTGGCAATGAAACTAATGATGTGGAGCAAGTGAAACATATGCTGTGCAAACCATGACAATGCAATCCTGATGGAAACTGGGCTTCGTGCAACATTCTAGACTGTGTCTGGGGTCTCTAGGGAGCTGAGGGACCAATAGGCGACGAATGGGGAGCTTCTGGCAATGGGACGAGGGTCAATCGAGGGGCTTGGGATCCTTGGATGGCTTCAAATGGCTAAAGCGCCAAACGCACTGGCACGCTCTTGGTCTGAGGAACACTACTTGATCTCTGGACAAGTTCTGAGATGTTGATCGAAGGTGGGGCTAGTGCTGCTAGGCTTGAACAAGTGGATCGAGGTTGCCAATCACTTCAAATGTGTTGCTGAGCTTTGTAGCTGCTTCGAACATGTCTTGTAATTGTCGCAAACAACATGTAGACTCGCTGGATGCTCAACAACGCAGCTAAGACAAAGTGTTGTCAAAGCTACGGGATGACAGGAAATGAATCTAAAAGGAACAATTACAACCATGGATACTGGGGCGCAAATCAATATTGTGGCTTTAGTGGATTCAGGTTGTACAGGATCTTGTGTTAGTACTGAGTTTGCGGAACGGCACAAACTTAATAAACGAAAACTCCTTAGACCCATGCCAGTGTATAATGCAGATGGGACAAGGAATGCACTAGGGAGTCTGGAGTACATGGTCCAGTTCAAATTACGGATAGGTACCCATGAGGAAATCATTGAATGTGGAGTTGCCAGACTAGGAAAAATGGACATCTTCTTGGGACATGATTAGTTGCAACATCATAATCTGGTTATGGACTGGAAGAAGCAAGAAGTGTGATTCACAAGGTGTCCAGGAACGTGTTGGGATCGTTCCCACGTGGAAAACCCAGAGGACGAGGTGGATCCTATGGAACCACTGGAAGAGGGCAAAAAACTCCTAGCTGTACATATTGGGGAATCTGAATTAAAACTACGGTCAGTAGCAACGGATATCACAGCCAAAGAAGCCGACGCGGCAAAGAAGCGTTCATTGGAGGAAGTAGTTCCAGAGCATTACCTCGGACACCGGAAGGTCTTTGAAAAGGAAACCTTTGATGAACTACTGCCAAGACGTCCTTGGGATCATGTGATTGAGTTGACACCCGGATCTAAGGCAGTGGATTGTAAAATTTATCCACTCAGTCGAGATGAGCAGGCTCAATTGGATGAATTCCTAAAAGAAAACCTGGAATCAGGGCGAATTCAACCTAGCAAGTCGCCCATGGCGTCACCATTCTTTTTTGTCAAAAAGAAGGACGGAAAATTGCGGCCAGTCCAAGATTACCAACGGTTGAATGAGATGACACTAAAAAACCAGTATCCATTACTGCTCATTGGGGAACTAGTAGACAAACTGTCACAAGCCAAGGTCTTTTCAAAAATGGATATCTGTTGGGGATACAATAATGTCTGAATTAAGGAAGGGGACAAATGGAAGGCGGCCTTTCAAACGAACCGAGGCCTATTTGAACCATTGGTCATGTTCTTTGGATTAACGAATTCACCAGCAACATTCCAGACAATGATGAATGACATATTTCGGCAGGAAGTTGCGGAAGGATGGGTTGTCATTTATATGGACGATATCCTGGTTTTCTCAAAATCTCAAAAGGAGCACACGGGTCATGTCAACCATATTTTAGCCAAACTTGGTGAACACAAATATCCCTTAAACCGGAGAAGTGTTGGTTTGATCAGTCACAAATCGATTTTTTAGGCCTTGTTATCAGCCATGACTGGATTCAAATGGAAAAAGGAAAAGTTGAGGCTATAGCCTCCTGGCCGAACCAACCTGTAAAAGGAACTCCAACAGTTTTTGGGTTTTGTCAACTTCTATTGGCACTTTGTGCAGGCTTTGCTCAAACCGCTAAACCTTTGACTAGATTGACCGGCAAGGCGGACTGGCGCTGGACGAGCTTCATACTACAGCCTTTCAGGGACTGAAAGACCTTTGGCGAGGAGGTTGTCCTCAAAATTCCTGATGACGAGGGACAAATTTGCATTGAAGTGGACGCTTCAGACTTTGCAATCGGGGAATTTTGTCCCAACAAGGCAAGGACCAGCAATGTGGCCCGGTGGCATTCATTTCAAAGGCACTTAACGATGCTGAACAAAACTATGAAATTTATGACAAGGAAATGTTAGCTGTGATGCATGCATTATATGAATGGTCTCATTACCTCAAGGGTGCCAAGGAGATAGTGGAGGTCCTAATGGATCACCAAAATTTGACATATTTCCGGAAGGCGCAAAATCTGAATTGAAGGCAGGCACAATGGGTCACAGACTTGCAAGAGTACAATTTTGTCATTAAGCATTGGTCAGGAAAGTCCAATTCTAAGGCTGATTTACTGTCACGACAAGCCGGACATGAACGAGGGCAAAATGACAATGAAGGAGTTATTCTGTTAAAAGAGCACCTGTTTGTACAATTGCTAGACGATGACCGGGCCATTGAGGAATTGCTAAGGGACATTGCAAAAATTCCAAAACAACAATGGGAATCACAAGTGCGTGAAGGATTGGAAAAGGGGACCCAGACTATGTCATCAACAAAGGAATTGTGCAATGGAAGGACGAGTTTTATATTCCTGCCAACAACCAACTTAGAGGAGAATTGATTGGCCTGATTCATTCATGGGGACATTCGGGAGTCGTCAAAACACTGGAACTGATAACTCGAGACTACTGGTGGCCAAACATGCAAAAAGACATTGAAAAAACATCCCTGGATGTGAAACTTGTCAACGCGCTAAACCAGATCGACAGGCCAGAGCTGCTCCTTTACATCCAAATGAGATACCATCAGAACCATGGGAAATTGTATTTGTTGACTTAATCGGACCTCTGCCGGAATCTAAGGGCAGCAACATGGTTATGGTAGTGGTGGATAGATTCACCAAAAAGGCATATTTCCTTCTGACAACATCAACAATCACATTGCAAGGGGTGGCGGTCCTATTCCGAGACAATGTATTCCAAGAACATCGAATTCCCCAGAAAGTTATTAGCGATCGAGGGCCTCAGTTTGTGTCTAAGTTTATGGATGATTTATATGGAATGCTGGGCATCAAGGCGAACCGATCTACTGCATATCACCCACAGACAGATGGACAAACGGAAAGAGTCAATCAGGAAGTCAAAGAATTCCTGACCATGTTTGTAAACCATTGTCAGGATAACTGGAGTGATTGGTTGGCAGTGGCACAATTCTGCCATAATGATTGGGTGCACATGTCAACAGGGTATTCACCGTTCTTCATGAACAACGGATGGCATCCTAATAAAGGAGTAAACCCATTTCACATGCCTAAGGTGATTGCAGTTGAGGAACTGGCCAAACAAGTCGAAGAGGTACATTCCAAGGCAATGGAGGCATTACATAAAACCGCAGAAGCCATGAAAAAATGGTATGATGAAAACCGGGCGCCAGCACAAGAGTATAAACGGGGAGATAAGGTTTACCTCAGTATGGAGAACCTGCCTACCATTCGCGCTACAAAGAAGCTTGATGGCAAGTTTGTTGGTCCCTTGGAGGTCATTAAGAAGGTTGGCGCCTCTGCATACCAGTTAAAAATCCCTGCATCATGGAAGGTGTACAATGTGTTTAACGAGATCCACCTCAAACCATATAAAGAACCTGTTTTCCCCACTCAGAAAGACAAAGTAGCTCAACGAAAAGAGTTACAAATGGTGGAAGAATCTCAGGATGACAAATACAAGGTTGAAGAAGTCATGGACAGCCAAGTCAGTGGACATGGTGGTGGGCGCTTTGAATACCTTGTGAAGTGGAAGAATTATCCTGTAGAGGAATCCACTTGGGAACCAGCTGAAAACCTCAATAATGCTAAAAAAGAGGTTCAGAAATTTCACAAAACAAACCCCAGTGCTCCACGTCGATTGGTTAATGTACAAGATATGGATTACCGGCGATGGCAAAATCACACCCAGGTGCACATGCCCAAACGATTGTTTGGATGGGAGAATGGCAAGTTTGAAAGGGAATACCTCAAAAAGCTTAAGTGGAACTGGCAGCGGTGGAAAGGTGACCGCAAATTGATTTACGATGAACCGGATATGGACCAGGCATTTGCAAGAGACCTTGCAAGAATTCCTAAGACAATATCCTCACACTGACTTCCCGGGACGTGAAGTCTTAATGGGGGGGTCATGTTACAACCATTACGATTTTCCTAGGACTTTTCTCTATTTTTCTCTATTTTATGGGGCCCTATGGACGCATAGGTATACAGACTCATAGGCACCAACCCCTATGTCGAGGCGCTCAACGATTAGGTCAGCAGTTAGGTCAGCCAGGGCTGTGCCGATAGCAGGACAATAAGATCGTATGGGGATTCGGGCATGGTGTGTTACAATCATGCCTCAAGTATGCTTATGTAAAACCCCTATCCTATGCAGTACGTTTTTCTCATCATTAAGCTTTTCTTACTTTGTCGAATATGCCAGAGTCCCTTTTATCACATGCCTATCATGTTTATCACATGTAAACATTCCTTTAACACATGCCAGCATTTATTATCACATGCCTACCTTTATTATCACATGCCTATGCCCTCCTGTAATGTATATAAACCTTGCAATCCATAGACTGGACCTCCAGTCTAGTTTTAACAGTCAAACCGTTCGACTGAACTGTTAGCTCGTCTCAGCACACTCTCACTCTCCAGTCTTACACTCGTGTAGTAGCTTGGCTGTTCCTTGAGAAGGTCTTGCTCTCGTTGCCCTTGAGGTTGACAATCTAAAACACGTCATAGGTGTAACAATAAAACTAGACTCCTCTCCACTTTCTGCCAGCTTTCTAGCTCGCACCACCCACCCACCTTCGTCACCATTCCATCACAAACACCACAACGCCCACCTACCGCTTCTGAAGTTGATCCAGCCACTGGAAAGCGAATTCTATATGGACGTCTTATTGAATACCAACCGATCAGACGATCTTGGGTATACACCAATCACCAAGGATTCTTTACCAAGAACGTCCCAGACAACGAATTCTATACACCCCAGCACGCAGGTAGACCACCAAACGGAGCAGTAGCATTCAAAGGAGAATTCTACAAGAATTATAGTTCAATTACAGGGAACAGTGTTGGAAATACCGAATTACAGATACTCAATCATGAAGAGTAGACGAACAGGACTTTGAAGGCGTATACAGTGCAGGAGATCCAGAGGAAGAGATCCCAGTCGACGTTTTAACAGATTGGATAGTGTTATGACTTTACGATTTTCTGGCGACTTTTCCATATTTTTATCTATTTTCTCTGGGGCCCTATGGACGCATAGGTATACAGGACTTGTAGGCGCCAACCCCTATGTCAAGGCGCCCATCGGTTAGGTCAGCGGTTAGTCAGCCAGGGGCTGTGCCAATAAGAAGACAATAAGGACCGGATGGGGACATGGGCATCGCGGGAAGGCGTAGATAGTCGCCATGGTTTTGTTGCTGCGCGCACATAGCCCTAGGGCATGAGGCTGCTGCGCACAGACCATGGTTGGGTATAAGGTGGTGCGTTGTAGGTAGGAGTCTCTAAGACTCTAGATAGTTTCCTCTACACCAGGTTACTACTCTACTGTGTTGGAATCTATTCTCTTATCTTCATTCTTCTCAGTGAGGCTTGTGGTTGTGTGTAGGCTTGTCCTAACATAATCTAGAGTCTTTTCAACCACACCCTTCGTTGTCTGACACAGCGCCGAGCACGTCTTGCTCGTTGTCGCTCACAGCGCCGAAGCGATCCAACGAAAACCTTTCATCTGACCAACCACTTGTTACACCACAAGGCTGGTTGCAGCCTCGATCCGACATAGTCAACAACTGGGTCACAACTGACTCAGGGACCATTCTGTCAACCAAACAGTTCTAGACGAGAGTAGTTGCATCGCTGGGTTGTGGACCAGGCAGGGTCGCCCCGGGTAACTACACTAGGACTGCGGAAAAGCCGTTGGAACCGGCGAAGACAATCTATTGGTGTGACGTGTATCAAGGCACACAGTCTCTAAATACCAATTACGTATCGGATCTTTTGATCTGAGCACGAGGACATTAGAGTGAAGAGCCGGGCACCACTCCTTTAGGTCATTTGGTGGAACTAAATCAAAGAATCATGCGCGGGTGCGTTATTGACGCGAGTAGAGTGACTGTATTAGGAAGTACGGTTACTGAAGAAGAGGCGACATCTCCCTACTTGGGACGTCTTATCGTTTTTGGAACAATCTTGGATCTGGGATCCGAAACTATGGAACTTTCGTTCAACTACGTATTGCCAAGGGCAGCAATGTCCTTGATGGAGATTGGAAAAATCTTCGATCTAGAATGGGCGGCGGGGTGCCCTTTGCCCCAACAAAGAACCGAGTCGGCCAAGCCGGTCGACTACAGACAACGAGATGCGCACGTTCGCGCCTGGTATTTTTGGCGCAAGGAGCAGCGCCGTGTGGAAAAGATCAAGCTGCGCAGAGCAGCGTATGAACGACAAATGCTCGAGGAGGCAGCTTTCCGAGAGCAGGAAGAGGCATGGGAAATCCTCATGCAAGAAAAGCACGAGGCGCTCAGGCAGCAAAAGAAGTTCCATCAGATGGAACAAGAATTGGAAGCGGATCGCCGAGTGCTTGAGCAGGTGCTCGAGCAGCTTGTGAACCAACCAGACGTCAGGGAGGCGGTGTTTGATTCGCCGTCCAACATGCTATTGCTTCTCCAAGGGTTTAATGTGTTCACCCTGAAACACAACGGTTTGGTGTTAACGGCTAAAGAGTGGAACAAGTTAATGCATGCCTCAAATGGCAACATTAAGGTCAAGCATTCAGGCCGCATGACGCGATATGCACCCTACATGTACGAATGGAGGAAAGGCCCATCGAGCACATCTCCGGTCACAGAACCTAATTCTTTAGAAAATCACACAGGACCGGATAACAACGGAGTCATGCTCCCAGAATGGGAGGACTTCATGGACCTGCACTTGGCCGATTGGGGAATTCGGACCAAGAAAGAGTATACCAATCATTGGGTTGAGAATCAAGAACGGGTGATACTGCCAGGGGTCCCAACGAATGTGGATCGTCCTAACTATCATTGGCGAAAACCCGGGTACTGCTACATGTACTTATTCAAGCCCAAATATGATCTATACCATTGGCCAGAGTGGCCCACCATTACAGAAATCGCTTCATGGAACACCGAACTCAGAAATCCATTCGCTCGGTTTAGTCTCCAAGATAACTGCCAGCGCAATTGGTTTCATGTACTAGAAGAATTCATGATCCGGATAGAAGACGGTGACAACATCTGGGACTGGGGTAGCATCAACGAGATGATTGCCAGGGGAACGTACAATAAGCGAGCCTGGGGGGCTTCTTCTGCCGAAATAAGAAAAAGAAGAAGGCCCATTCTTACACTGGATCGACCCTGTCCATCAAATGTGAGGGTTGACGCGGAGTTATCCAGCGTCCCTGTACGTGTCAGCAAGCCGAACCCGGTCTTGTACCTGATCACTGGATCTACTCCGCCCAGGACCTCAAAACAGTCTACGCCGCCTCCAGTTCCACCGAAAGTTCCCACCTACACCGAGGCTATCAAAGCCAAAAAAACGGAGTTCAACGCAATTATGCGTACCCGCAGCGGCGATTGGAACTGGCATGACGGACCTGTAACCACGGCAGAAGATTGGATGATTGAGGCAGGGCCTAGCAACTTGGACCAGGCACAAAAGCGGCGGGAGATAGACCACTGGCGTCGGACAGTAGCAAATGAAGTAGAACATGCTTATCCGTATCCCTGTGGCCCGTTATAGTAGTGAAATTTTACACCCGGACATTCCGGGATTCTGCTATTTGGTCATGTTCAAGAAACAGCATTGGAACAAGTTTGAGTGGCCAGCCTATCCGCAGATTCAGGAAATCTATCAGTTCGACCAGCGAATGAGAGATTTACAAGCAAATGTAAGAGCTCGAAAGACATATGGACGTGAAGGATGTATCCATGTAGAACGTGTGTCTCAAGGTCTCAACGCTTGGACTCAGATGGAGGATTGGATCCTCAAAGGGTATGGCCGCTACCACGTCGGCGCCTTTCGATGGACGGTTCAGATGGCCATAGGACTTAGGGATTTCCTGGTTGGATATACGCAAGTCATGCCGCACCCCTTGCCGCTGCAAATTCCTTTGACTGGAACAAACCAGGATGACGTAGCACAAAGGCAACAGGAGATTGACGACATCGAGGAGTCCAGGATGGCAACGGTCAATGGCTTTGGACAGCTCCTCACCAATGTTCTGGAAGAGTGGCAACGAACACATCCGCACCCGTCACCGGCCCCCATTAACAAAGGCCGAAATGCCAGATCACTTCAAAGGTGATCCGAGTCAAGTGGACAACTGGTTGCGGACAATGGAGGTGTATTTCACATTGGCATGCGAGACAATGGTCCGAAGGCGCATTGTAATCTGTTTATACCGAACCCGAAAAGGAAAGGGAAATCGCGCAGGGGAATGGGCTGGAGTCAAGCTCCAGGAAATCCAAAAGGCAGATGAGGAATACGAAGGAAAGCATGCATGTGCTCCGACAAGGTATCCATTAGATCTTACCTGGGCGGAGGTAAATAACGGGCACCGAGCTCCTTTACAACCTGAAGATCAGCTGATGCAATGGACGCGCCCACCTAACATAAATAAATATCCATGGATAACTTGGGCGGCTTTCAAAACAGAGATGCACAAATTTTTCATGTCTACAGAAACCAAACAACATGCCACCGACGACTTGATGAAATTGGAACAACGAAATACTCCAATTGAGGATTATATCATCAAGTTCAACGCATTATCACCATTGGTAGGATGGGGAGAGAACGCTCTTAAGGATCATTTCCTTAATAGAATCAACCCAGCACTAGGTGCAGAACTAATAAGGCATGGAAATCTGGCAGACGACGCATCCCTGAAAACAATCCAAGATCGGGCAGTACAATTAGCGCGGGTGTATCGCAGAGCAAAAGAGGCATACGGCGAGAAGAAAAGCCGTAATGAGTACAAAGAAACACCGGTGGCCAAGGAAAGTAAGGCTCCGATCCAACATAGTATGCCCACAATGGCAATGTCTAGCAGGGATCCCAATGCAATGGACGTTGACAAAGCGAAACGACACATGGGGGCGTGCTATAATTGCGGCAAGGAGGGGCACTTTGCCAGAGATTGTCCTGAACCAAAACGGTTCAATAGAAAGGAAAAAGGAAAGGGCCGTATTTGAGAGCTGAAAGTAGAAGAGCTCACAGAGGAGCAGTGGAAAGAGTATGGCAAAGAAAAGGGTTTTGGCGACAGCCAGTAGGCAAGCGCTCCGCGCTGCTGGCTGATAGAGTTTCAATCCAGGACAATGATTCATGTATTAGTGTACCAGAATTATTATATGAATGTTCTACACACGTCCATCAGATTCGAAACTTGAGTGTGAGCGCAAAACCAAGGATAAAGACATGGTCACCCACATGGGTGCTGAGAAGAATTTGGCAGCAGGACAAGAAGACTGCGGTGCAATGTCTAAAAGAATGGGTTCATAATAAACGCCTTGATGAAGCAACTGAAAAATTGGTTAACGAATTAAACCAACAATCGGAAGCAGAGGCATTGTGGAACTTAACACGGCTAAGGCAGAGTGTTGTCAAAGCTACAGGACGGCAAGAAATGAATTTAAAAGGGACCATTACGACCATGGACACGGGGACGCAAATAAATATTGTTGCGCTAGTGGATTCAGGATGTACAGGATCATGCATTAGTACCGAGTTTGTGGAACGACACAAACTTAACAAACGAAAACTCCTTAGACCCATGCCGGTGTACAATGCAGACGGGACAAGGAATGCATTAGGCAGTTTGGAATATATGGTCCAATTCAAACTGCAAATAGGGAGTCATGAGGAAGTCATCGAATGCGGGGTTGCCGGACTAGGAAAAACAGACATTTTCCTGGGACACGACTGGCTGCAGCATCACAATCCAGTAATGGATTGGAAAAAGCAGGAGGTACGATTTACTAGGTGTCCAGGAACGTGTTGGGATCGTTCCCATGTTGAAAATCCGGAAGATGAAGTGGACTCCATGGAACTGCTCGAGGACGGAGAAAAACTCCTAGCAATACATATTGGAGAACCAGAGTTGAAAACTCGGTCCGTTGCTACAGATATAGCGGTAAAAGAGGCAAAGGCGGCAACAAAACGTTCATTGGAAGAAGTGGTGCTGAAACATTATCTGGGACATCGTAAGGTTTTTGAAAAAGAAATGTTTGATGAGCTGCCACCGCGACGCCCTTGGGATCACGTGATCGAACTAGTGCCTGGTTCAAAAGCGGTAGATTGTAAAATATACCCACTAAATAGGGACGAGCAAGTGCAATTGGATGAATTTCTTAAGGAGAACCTGGAGTCGGGACGTATTCAACCTAGTAAATCCCCGATGGCATCACCATTCTTTTTTGTCAAAGAAAGATGGAAAATTGCGACCGGTACAAGACTACAGACGGTTGAACGAGATGACAATTAAAAATCGGTATCCTTTACCACTTATTGGGGAATTAGTGGATAAATTGTTCACAAGCCAAGGTCTTTTCAAAAATGGACATCAGATGGGGCTATAACAACGTCCGTAAAGCAAGGCGATGAATGGAAAGCGCTTTTCGGACTAATCGGGATTATTCGAACCACTCGTTATGTTCTTTGGACTAACAAACTCGCCGGCAACGTTCCAAACAATGATGAATGACATCTTCAGGCAAGAAATCGTGAAGGATGGGTCGTCATATATATGGATGACATTTTGGTGTCTCAAGTCACAGGAGGAACATACTAAACACGTAAATCGAATTTTGGCCAAATTAGAAAATCACAAATTATCCCTTAAACCGGAAAGTGTTGGTTTGACAACCGCAAATCGATTTCCTGGGTTTGGTTATTAGTACCGACTCCATTCGAATGGAAAAGGGCAAGGTCGAGGCAATTGCATCCTGGCCGGAACCGACCTGTAAAAAAGAGCTGCAGCAATTTTTGGGTTTCATCAACTTTTACCGACGTTTTGTACAGGGGTTTGCGCAAGTGGCTAAACCACTCACTAAACTGACGGGCAAAGTTGACTGGTCATGGACAGAAATCCAGTCTGTGGCCTTTCAGGGACTGAAAGACCTTGTGGCAAGGGAGGTTGTACTTAAAATTCCAAATGACGAGGGCCAATTTCGAGTTGAAGTGGATGCTTCAGATTTTGCTATTGGTGGAATTCTGTCCCAGCAAGGCAAGGACCAGCAATGGAGACCGGTGGCTTTTATTTCAAAGGCTCTCAATGATGCAGAACGTAATTATGAGATCTATGACAAGGAAATGCTAGCGATGATGCATGCATTTTACGAATGGTCTTCATTACCTCAAAGGTGCTAAGGAAATAGTGGAAGTCCTGACGGATCATCAAAATTTGACGTATTTTCGGAAGTCACAAAATCTAAATCGAAGACAGGCACGATGGGTTACAGATCTGCAGGAGTATAACTTCATTATCAAGCATCGATCAGGAAAGTCCAACTCAAAGGCAGATTTGTATCTAGACGAGCGGGACATGAGCGAGGACATAACGATAATGAAGGCGTCATTCTCCTGAAGGAATCTGTTTGTACGACTCTTGGACGATGACCGGGCTATAGACGAATTATTAAAGGACATTGCAAAAATTCCAAAATGACAATGGGAGTCGCAAGTGCATGAAGGATTGGAAAAGGGAGACCCGGACTATGCCGTTGACAATGGAATAGTGCAATGGAAAGGACGAATTTACATCCCTGCCAACGACCAACTACGTGGGGAATTGATTGGCTTGATTCACTCATGGGGACATTCTGGAGTCGTCAAAACACTGGAATTAATAACTCGGGACTATTGGTGGCCAAACATGCGCAAAGACATTGAAAGATACATTCCCGGATGTGAAACTTGTCAACGTGCCAAACCTGACCATCAGGCTAGGGCCGCTCCACTTCACCTGAATGAAATTCCTTTGGAACCATGGGAAATTGTATCCGTTGACCTAATTGGACCTTTACCGGAATCAAAAGGCAACGACATGGTTATGGTGGTGGTGGACCGATTCACTAAAAAGGCCTATTTCCTCCAGACAATGTCAACTATCACATCACAAGGCGTGGCAGTATTGTTCCGAGATAACGTATTCCGAGAGCATGGAATTCCCCGGAAAGTCATCAGTGACCGGGGACCACAGTTTGTTTCAAAGTTCATGGACGACTTGTATGGCATGCTGGGCATCAAGACAAACCGCTCCACCACGTATCACCCACAAACAGACGGACAAACAGAAAGAGTTAATCAGGAAGTTAAAGAATTCCTGACCATGTTTGTAAACCATCGTCAAGACAATTGGAGTGATTGGTTGGCAGTAGCACAATTTTGTCACAATGACTGAGTACATGCATCAACGGGGTATTCGCCATTTTTTATGAACAACGGACAGCATCCCAACAAGGGGGTAAACCCATTTCACACACCGAAGGTAGTCGCAGTTGAGGAACTGGCCAAGCAAGTCGAGGACGTACATGCCAAGGCAACAGAAGCACTGAATAAAACTGCTAAAGCTATGAAAAAGCAGTATGATGAAAGTAAGGCACCAGCACGAGAATACAAACCTGGTGACAAGGTTTATCTCAGCATGGAAAACTTGCCTACTATTCGCGCTACAAAAAAGCTTGATGGCAAGTTTGTCGGTCCCTTGGAAATTGTGAAGAAGGTCGGCGCATCCACGTACCAGTTGAAAATTCCCGCATCCTGGAAGGTGTATAATGTGTTCAACGAGATTCACCTCAAACCATATAAGGAACCTGTCTTTCCTACTCAAAAGGACAAAGTAGCTCAGCGAAAGGAGTTACAAATGGTTGAGGAATCTCAGGATGACGAATACGAGGTTGAGGAAGTCATGGATAGCCGAGTCAGTGGACGTGGCGGTGGACGCTTGGAATACCTTGTTAAATGGAAAAACTACCCTGTGGAAGAGTCCACTTGGGAACCGGCAGAGAACCTTGACAATGCAAAAAAGGAGGTTCAAAAGTTCCACAAGGCAAATCCTAGCGCCCCACGATAACTTGTCAATGTACGCGATATGGATTACCAGCGATGGCAGAATCATACCCAGGTGCATGTGCCCAAACATTTGTTTGGATGGGAAAACGGCAAGTTTGAAAGGGAATACCTTGAAAAACTTAAAAGGAACTGGCAGCGGTGGAAAGGAGACCGCAAGTTGCTCTATGATGAACCGGATACGGACAAGGCGTTTGCAAGAGACCTTGCAAAAATTCCCAAGACGATATCCTCGCATTGACTTCCCGGGACGTGAAGTCTTAAGGGGGGGTCATGTTACGACTTTACGATTTTCTGGCGACTTTTCCATATTTTTATCTATTTTCTCTGGGGCCCTATGGACGCATAGGTATACAGGACTTGTAGGCGCCAACCCCTATGTCAAGGCGCCCATCGGTTAGGTCAGCGGTTAGTCAGCCAGGGGCTGTGCCAATAAGAAGACAATAAGGACCGGATGGGGACATGGGCATCGCGGAAGGCGTAGATAGTCGCCATGGTTTTGTTGCTGCACGCACATAGCCCTAGGGGCATGAGGCTGCTGCGCACAGACCATGGTTGGGGTATATAAGGTGGTGCGTCGTAGGTAGGAGTCTCTAAGACTCTAGATAGTTTCCTCTACACCAGCTTACTACTCTACTGTGTCGAATCTATTCTCTTATCTTCATTCTTCTCAGTGAGGCTTGTGGTTGTGTGTAGGCTTGTCCTAACAGATAGCAGAAAATCGTCCAGAACAATCTGATACACAGCATACTCCTATCCCATCATCGTCGCATCACATCCTCCCACTAGAGCTCGGATCGCATAGGCAAAAGGAAGAAGAATCTTCAGGAGAGTCAGATAAAGAAAGAGAAGGATATACAAGTGAACGATCTGCAGGAGAAAGCGAACATCAACTTGAATATTTCGACGTAGCAACCATCCTTTATCCTTAGGACTAGCCCAGCTTGATATCAGTGCACCAGTACTAGAATTTTACACCCCAGAAATACCCAAAACCGAAGAAACAAAAGTTCCTTCTAGACGACAAACACTACCCCTCCATCACCTCCACCACCAATAAACCCCCCACAAATATGGCAGGAAACGCAGCAAAAGATAAAACTCGTCCAAAGATTGATCCTCCCAAACTTCACAGGAAAACAATCCCAGTTACGGAATTTTCTCGCCCAAAGCAATCTATATTTCCGACATTATAAGGACACCTATGAAGACAGTCCTAAAGACAAGATCCTCTTGTTGTTAACTCGCATGAATGGCTTAGCAGCTGAATGGCGAAATAATAAGATGGAAGAATTCGACAAAACTCCAGCCCAATGGATAGACTATGACGGATTCATCAAAACGTTGGAAAAAGATTGGGGAGAAATGACAAGCCGACCACAGCCCTCAGTTGGTTAATGACAGCCAAGAAAGGCAAAGGGAAACCGCTTAATCAGTGGATCGCAGAAGTAGATCGAAAAATCAGCGAAGCAAAGATAACTGATGAAGGAATGAAGAATTGGATCATGACGAAAACTTTACCACCTCAGACCCAGATCAGAGTACGATCAGGAGCAGCTATCACCACCTACAATGACCTAAAGGAGCGATTACTCGGATTTGAAGTGACGATGCCCTTTTGGGTTCCACAAGTGGACACACATATGGATCTAGCTCTCACAGATCTTATCGAGATAGCGATGCTATGGACGTAGATCGGATCAATCTGAGACAAGCATCAACGTCAAATAACCCTGCTTCATCAGCGAAATGCTATGGCTGCGGACAGATCGGATATTTTATAGCAAATTGCCCAAATAAAGCACAAAGAGGACCGACTAAAGGAGGTAGAGGAAAGCCTAGACGCCAAGGGAATTTCGAAAGGGGAAAGCGCCGAAATTGGAAAGGCAAAGGACGCCGAATCAGGGCTATGGATAACGAAGAAGAAGAAGAGGAAGAAGAACAGGATCAAGACGAAGAAATAGAAGAAGAAACTGGCTACAGTGATGGCGAAGCACAGTACAGAATCATCAGAGAAATGAGCAAATCACTCCCAAAACATATTCGCAATCGACTCAATCATGAGGGTTTTTAGAAGGAGATGAGTGTAAAAAGGCGTCACCCATCTCAGACAACGAATTAGAACAAGAACTAGCTATCAGAGGTGTACGAGTATATTCTACAAGTCAATACAAGATCTCCGTACCAATCTCTGAATGTTCTAATCTGAAAACTGCCGAAACAACCGCTCTAATCGATTGTGGAGCAGAAGGGAAATTTATTGACAGCTCAATAATCATTGGACACAAGTACAAAACTATTAAAGCCATTACCAGTCAGGAACGTAGATGGAACGCTCAACAAAGCAGGATCCTTAAGATACAAAATCCAAATGCAATATACGATTAAAGGCCAAAGTTTTGAAGATTGGTTCTATGTAACCAAGTTAGGCGATCAGAAGGTGATCTTAGGGTTACCATGGCTTCGTAGAATCAACCCTAGAATCAATTGGGCTACAGGGCGCCGTTGATTTTGTCAATTGGAAGAATAAAGAAACTACCATTGAAGACGAACATATTGAATCATACATCAGACAGACGCATATGGAAACGGAGTTGTTAGACAATGAAGACAAACTAGAAGAAGATCTAGAGACTGATCACCTTTGGATTCAATCGAAGTTAACTGCTGCTCAAGATTTCACACAGAAACATGCCTCAAAGAAAGATAAATCAACGCTTCCAGCAGACTATCATAAATGGAAAGATGTATTTGATAAACAAGCATCGGAAGATTCCCATCTTCGAGACCATGGGATCATGCAATCGACTTAAAGGAAGGTTTTAAACCGAAAATCAGCAAAATCTATCTGTTGTCAATTATTGAGCAAGAACTCCTTGACAAATGGTTAGACGACCAACTTGCTAAAGGATATATCCGTCCATCCCAATCCTCACAAGCGTCACCTTTTCTTCGTCCCAAAGAAGGAAAAAGGCGAATTCAGACCTTGCCAGGACTACAGATATGTCAATAGTTGGACGAAACGAAATGCCTATCTGTTACCCTTAGTAACCGACCTTATGCTTAAATTGCGAGATGCCAAGTACTTTCCAAAACTGGATTTGCGTTGGGGATACAACAATGTGCGAATTAAAGAAGGAGACAAAGGAAAAGCAGCCTTCATCACGAACAGAGGACTTTTCGAACCCACTGTTATGTTTTTTGGATTATGCAACTCTCCAGGCAATGTTTCAAATGATGATGAATGAATATTTCAGAGATATGATCAACAAAGGATGGCTAGTGATATATATTGATGACATGTTGATCTATGGAAGAACAGAAAAAGAAATGAGGGAGCGCACTCAGAGAGTCCTACAGCGACTCAAGGAGAAGGATCTGTTTCTCAAACTAGAAAAATGCAATTCATTGCCAAAGAAGTTGATTTCTTAGGAATGATCATTGCTGAAGGACAGATTAAGATGGATCCAGCAAAGCTTACAGGAATTAGCAAATGGCCAGAACCGAAAACCGTCAAACAAGTTCGGTCTTTCTTAGGATTTGCAAATTTTTACAGGAAGTTTGTTGGGAACTATGCAGAAATAGTGGCTGCTCACAGAATTGACCAAGAAGAATGTTCTGTTTGCATGGAATGAAGAATGCCAGAGGTCTTTCGACGCTCTGAAGGTGAAATTCTTAGAGGAACCGGGTTCAGTAATGCCAGATCCATTGAAACCCTTTACCCTGGAGACGGACACGTCAAATTGGGCAGTAGGGGCAGTATTAAAACAACGAGGGTCTGATGGAGAATTACACCCATGCGGATACATGAGTCATCGATTATCGGACACAGAACAAAGATACCAGGTCTACGATCGCGAGTATTGGCAATCAAGAAGGCATTTGAAACATGGAAGCATCTTTTGAAGGATCACCACATCGGATCATGGTTCATTGCGATCACAAGAATCTTTCTTACTACAGCACCCACAGCTGATGACTGCCAGACAGTCTCGATGGTGGCAAGAGATCATGGAATATGACATCGCTCTGGAGCATGTCCCAGGATCAAAATTAATACAGGCAGACGCCTTATCACGACGCCCAGATCATGTAAATGAAGAAGAAGCCAAAGCCAAGGCAGTACCCCAAACCATGATAACGCCTGAAATGGTTATTCGATCAATTATGACATCTTGGGCCACAGAAATCACGAAACTTACGAAAACGGATAAATTCGCTACAACGATTACCAACGGTTTAAAAATAGGAAAACTACCGCTCAAAGCTAAGCTAACAGATTGGAAATATGATGGTGAAACACTCCGTTACCAAGGACGAATTTATATCCCAGATAACGAAAATTTACGGCAAGATATCATTAAATTACACCATGACCCCGCCGTTATGGGTCATCCAGGTCGTCTGAAAACCCTATCACTCGTCAAACGAGATTATTGGTGGCCAGGAATGGCAGCCCTTGTCAACAAATGGGTCAAGGTTGCGCCTTATGCCAACAAATGAAAGTTAACACACATCCAATTATACCCAGCCTCATGCCATCAAATCGACTGCCACAAGACCTTTTGAACAGGTTTCACTAGATTTCGTCACAGATCTGCCCCTAGTAGATGGGTTTGATTCTGTTTTGACCGTGGTCGATCAAGGCTTAACAAAGGGGGTAATATTCATCGCTTGCAAGAAAACTTTCACCGCCCTAGACACGGCCAACTCCTACATCAATGAAGTCTATAAACGCTTCGGACTACCCACCACACTTATATCGGACAGAGGACCACAATTCACATCAAAAGTATTCGAAGAAATGTGCAAGATATTCGGAATCAATCATCGGAAATCCACAGCCTTTCATCCACAAACAGATGGAGAATCAGAACGTCTAAATCAAGAACTTGAAACATATCTCAGGCTATTTTGTACCGATCATCTGATCACATGGAAAGAATATCTCCCTTTGGCAGAATTTGTGCACAATCAGCGCCCACACCAATCCACAAAAATGGCACCGTTCAAATCATGTTTGGAACCGAACCAATGGCCATACCAACTGCATTTCCACGCATAAATGTTCCAACAGCAGAAGAGCATTTCAGATTAATCAATCAAATCAGAGATGAAGCGCTAGCAGCACATGAATTATCAAGACAGCTCATGATGCAGCGTGTCAAAGGCAAGACACACCACTTCAAGGAAGGAGATCAGGTTTGGTTAGACTCTAGGAACCTTAAAACGATCAGCCTCGGAAATTTGCTCCTAGGAGAGAAGGACCTTTCACAATAGAAAAGGCACTCGGACTGGTGACATATAAGCTTCACCTACCCCAAAGATGGAAGATTCACCCAGTGTTTCATGTGTCACTTCTCACACCCTTTCAGGAAAATGATATCCATGGACCCAATTATCCTAGACCACTTCCAGATCTAGTAGACAACAAAGAAGAGTTCGAAATAGAGACCATTGTCTCACACCAAAGTAAAGGTAGCAAATGGCAATATCTCATTAAATGGAAAGGCTATCCAACGTCTGACAACTCATGGGAAGACGAAGATAATTTAGAACACTCTGAAGAGACGCTTTTGGAATATAAGGAGAGACATCGATTACCCAGACTCCCAACCTCGAGTTCTAGCATTTGCCCACGTCGAAAGCAACGCTCTACATCTTAAACAATGTCTCACACCACCTCCAATGCCTCTCAGACCTCTACCCCTCGTCACACACCTCCTAACACCATTCCTGATGCGCCCACTACACCATCGCCTCAGATCAGCAGCCCTCCATCGCCTGCACCATTGCCTGTACCTCCCAGTATGTTACCACCTCCCTATGACGCTCTCAGCACCACCGAATTAGTTCCTATTACACGAGGACTAACACAGTTATTGGCAGGAAGCGAATCGGTCTTAGGAGACCTCAGGCATGCAGTCCGAACCGCTAGAGAAGTTGGACGCATGATTCAACGCAATGGGGCTGCAATCGACGACGTCTATGCGGAGTTATTAGCTCATCAAACCACTCGTCCAGGAGACGACCTCCATCCCAACAATGTCGCCGACATTTCCGTCCAAAATATTATCCAGCCCACTGTCACTACTGTTCACAATGCCCGGACCCTCTCACCAGCACCACCTTCATTTCGGATATTCAGAGAGGTGCCCCCATCACTCACAATGCAGGAGAAGAAGACCTACCTCCCAATCGCTTCATGCATAATTACGAGGACAATTACAACCTCCCTCTTTTTGATCTAGTCATCGTCGAAAATATCCTCAAGCACTATCAGATCCCAGGATACCTAGACCTCAAAGCACAATCTAGAATCATTCGCTTATGGGTCTTATTCACGAACTGGAGCTTTTGCAATAGTCTATGCCACATATTGGAACGAGAAGTTTGTCTGGAACTAGCAGCATTCGTTTCAACCCTTGTCAACTTCATGCATCGATTCCCAGTTCCACATGAGGATCGCTTCATCACCCTTCACATATGGGACACTATCCAAGCACTTGTACTTCTTGGCATCGAATCTTATGTTAAAGAAGCAGTTAGACGAACCACAGCAGGACACAGGGACATTTATTTTAATCCAAATCACTATCGAGTCACCGAAACCGGCATGATCACACTCCAGCAAAACCCTAAAGTGGAAGCCATCAATTTACTTGGAACAGTCGACACTGTTGTACATCTAGCATCACGAATGAACCCTACCAGGGAAGCAACAGGCTTCAACCTCAACCATCTTCGGATGCTTCGACAGAAGGTTACGATTCTCAGCATGCTATATGATCAGAGACTCCCACAACTCAACTGGAAATATCAAAACGCAGCGACGACACAACTATATGTAGGCTATAATATCGAAGGAGTCGACATTCCCACTACCCCTTTCACTAATCCTCGACGATCAAGGGTAGTTACTTTACCAAATGACGAAAGAGAAGCACCAGATGGCGCACCAACCGTTCAAACATGGGAACCGGTTAATTATAGATACCCAGGAGAAGACAGGGACACTTTACGAGGATGCTATATCTGTGGAGACGCTGATCACTATACGACGCACCACCCACAGACAGGAAGGATACCAAATGAACATCCAGAAGACGTCAATTCTTTCACTCAACCAGAGCAAGGGCTAAGAAGACCCTTTCACATGACGTTTCTCGAAGAATTTTCATATCCTCGGCCGACTGGACCCCCACCTCCTCCTACCTATGCATCAACCATTGCCTCAGCTTCAAATACATCTTCAGCGAACTTTAGACGACGAAATAATCAGCGAATACCTCCTCCGACGCAAGCACGACAAATGGAAGTGAACTACCATCATTCGCCCTCGCCCACCACCTATTCAGACATCCAGGACGAAATTGCAGATCAAATACCACCCAATACTTGTCAACAAGCACGCCGAAATGCCCGTCCACAACGCCAGACACTGTTTGCCACTCAGGGACTTCGTCCACCTACCAGGAACGCCCCTCCTCATTTCTCCTCTGCAAACAATACACCACTTGGACGCCCACCCCGTCACAGCAATCGCTCTCATCATAATCGCCCAGGACAGGATCCACACATTGAGTATACCTATGATGAAGATGCCATGCATAATATGAGCACGTAGAAAAGGACTACTATTGAGTTTTCATATCGGTTTTATGTTTTGTTATTGATTTTATCTTTGGAAAAGATAGACTTTTAATTTAGAACGGAGGCTATGTTACAATCACGCCTCAAGTATGCTTATGTAAAACCCCTATCCCTATGCAGTACGTTTTCTCATCATTAAGCTTTTCTTACTTTGTTGAATATGCCAGAGTCCCTTTTATCACATGCCTATCACGTTTATCACATGTAACATTCCTTTAACACATGCCAGCGTTTATTATCACATGCCTACCTTTATTATCACATGCCTATGCCCTCCTGTAATGTATATAAACCTTGCAATCCATAGACTGGACCTCCAGTCTAGTTTTAACAGTCAAACCATTCGACTGAACTGTTAGCTCGTCTCAGCACACTCTCACTCTCCAGTCTTACACTTGTGTAGTAGCTTGGCTGTTCCTTGAGAAGGTCTTGCTCTCGTCACCCTTGAGGTTGACGATCTAAACACGTCATAGGTGTAACATGGTGGGAAGGGCGTAGATAATCACCATGGTTTCGTTGCTGCACGCGCATAGCCCCTAGGGCATGAGGCTGCTGCGCACAGACCATGGCTGGGGTATATAAGGTGGTGCGTCGTAGGTAGGAGTCTCTAAGACTCTAGATAGTTTGCTCTCACCCAGCTCCTAGTCTACTGTGTCATTAGTCTCGTCTTCAATCTATTTCTTCTCTGGAAGCTTGTGGTTGTGTGGGATCTGTCCTAACACCATTTCTGAATATCTTGGAATGAAAATAGTCCGAGATAGGAAAAGAAAATTGATAACTCTTGATC
Organism: Amanita pallidorosea; assembly: GCA_023014475.1. NCBI lineage: Eukaryota > Fungi > Basidiomycota > Agaricomycetes > Agaricales > Amanitaceae > Amanita > Amanita pallidorosea. The sequence continues at coordinate 208,981 of JAEBUS010000062.1, forward strand.
AAATTAACTATGCAAAGAAAATAGTTAAAAGATTTGGTCAAGAAGATTCTAAACCTGTTTGCACACCATTACCAGCAGGATATATACCTGCAGTGAATGAAGGTTCAGCAACTCCTCAAGAAAGGAGTTATTATCAATCAATTATTGGATCCTTATTATATCTTACACTTGGCACAAGATATGATATTACTCAAGCAGTAATCATGATGTCTCAATTCATGGTTAATCCTTCAAAAGAACATATTGCTAAAGCCTTATATATCATTAAATATGTTAATTCCACTATAAATGGAAAAATAACATATGATGGCTTTAACAAAGAAGGACTTAATGCTTATGCTGATGCTGATTGGGCTGGAAACCAAATCACATGCAAATCAGTAACGGGTAATCTTGTTCTATTAGCAGGAGCTCCAATTAGCTGGATTTCAAGAAAGCAAAAAACAGTTGCTTTATCATCCACTGAAGCTGAATACATGAGCCTGTCAGATTGTTCTAGACAAATCATGTGGATTAAATCCTTATTCAAAGAACTGGGATTTAATGTTGGAGCTATTGATCTTAATGTTGATAATAGAGGATCAATATTCTTAGCAAAGAATCCAGCTCAAGAACATAGAACAAAACATATTGATATTCGTTATCATTATGTTAGAGAATGTGTTGAGGATAAAGATATCAACATTCAATATGTTCCCACAAATAATCAATTAGCTGATATCTTAACAAAAAATTTGACTTGGCAAAAGTTCAAAGAGTTAAGAGATAAAATTGGCATTGAGATCCTCAATGAGGGGGAGTGTTGAAACAGATGTAATCCATTACACACACAATGTGTTCTGCACTGTGGGAAACATCTCGGATCTATCCGATCTTATCTTGGATGGGACCGATCTTATCTAATCTGTCATATAATCAATGTTTGTATATGTGGACATTATTATAGAGTTCACTGCTATTAATATCTTGACAGATATTATAGAGTTAGACAGATATTATAGAGTTTGACAGATATTATAGAGTTTGACAGATGTCAAACTCAGACAATAGCACACCATATGCATGAATGTGCAAAGCTGTGTTCCACACAGCTATTGACACAGCAATGACTGTGCATTAGCAAGCACAATAGAAATGATCAGTCAGCGCTACTAATATTGCTGACATCAGACCAGTAGATAAACTGTATAAATACCTCAGTACTTAGACGTCAATCTACATCCTCTGCTCTACTAAGTGATCACTCAACAGCAGACTTAAGTGAACTACTACAGCTACAAGTAAGTGTTACTTACTTAGCTCTACTATTCTGCTGTGCTCCTGTCAGTTGTTGCTTTGACAATGACATAATGGGGCCAGATGCAGGATTTGATGACTTGGACCTGCCAAGTGACCAGGAGCCCCTGACTGCATTTCCTATCATGCACAGAGCACTAGTAGAGGAAAGGGCTTTATTAGTATAGTGTTGTATATGGTCAAAGGAGAGTGAGTGATATTGTTCAAGTACATAGTAAGATATTTGAGGTAAAAGTGGGTTCATGTTAGAATCATTAACACCATGAAAAAATGCACATGAATCACGAGTCTACAGCACAGCTTCAACATACATCGGCTCATCTATCCAACCTGGACCGCTCCCCCGACCAGAACCAGAACCAGAGAACAAATCGTCGTCCAACGGCCCCACCCAGACAGACTCGTCCTTTTGCTTCAAAGCCTAGTACATTCAACTCACTCAGATACGGACAACACAAACGAGTTGAACAAACACCCCCTCACCTTCTTGAGATACTCTTTGTCCTTGCCAATCTCGCGCTCAAGATGGCGCAGGTGCTCGCTCTGGGTTTGTACGTCCTGCAAGAGGCCGTCCAGATCTTGCTTGGTGTATTGCGGCGTGGCGTCAAAAAAGGTGACCGTTCCGTCCGGGGAGATGCGGGCACTGATGTCTTTCGCCTCAATCTTTCCTCTCGTGAGCCTAAAAAGGAAAGAGAGAGCGAGGAGCACGCACCATGCTGAGCAGCAGATTCCGAACCTCAGCTTCCGACTCAATCTTGATCGCCTTGGCAATATCGCCAAGGCCGAGGGTGAGATAAGTAGACGTGAGCTTCTTCAACGTCCACCGCGGTGCACGGCGGAACGCCTGTACGACCAAACCGAGGTTCTTTTCCTAAGCCACACAACACCAACACCACCCCATCAGCGACACAGAACGTAGGTCGACAAAGCGCGTACCGCCGCGAACAACCGCTGGTTCTCGTTCATGATATCCTGCAATACCTCCATCTTGCGCGGATAGGCGCTGACAAACGCCTGATACGGCGTATTCTTCAAGGCGCGTGAGAGCGCTTGATGGACATAGCGCGGCAACCCCAGGGTCTACCCGAATATCAGGACTCGTCAGGCTCCGCACATATAGCATATGGCACAACACAAATACACACACCTTGCCTCTCGCAATCAGCTGGACAAGCTTGAGCTTCTTCAACGCCTCGAGCTGGATCGCAGACGGCACCACTGCTGGGCTTCCTACGCAGATCTCGAAAAAGTTTTCCGCCTCATCCCACCTCGTCAGCGCCGCCAACGCTATTCCGCCAACGTAGTGATATTTGAGGTTGTCGAGGTAGGTCAGGTTGGAGAGTGTTGTGTCAATGTTGGAGATGGGCGTTTGAAGCACAGGGAGGGCGATGGTGAAGTGGCGTGTTGTGACACAGGCCTGTGGAAGAAGAGGGAGATGAGGAATACGAAGAAGCGAAAGAGGAGGTGGATAACTGACCAGCACGAATAGTGGATGGATTGTGGTTAGATAAGAGCTGTCTGGTGGATATCTCGTCACTAGATCATACAGGGGCTCGATAGCCCACGCATCCTACACACACTCCAATGTTGTCACCACCCAACCCAACACGACGACGGCGACTTACATGGTTCATCCTCACCGCATACCGCGCAATCCCCTTGGCTAACAGCGTCACTATCAAGAGAAAAAAACGCGTTCGTTAATGTCATTGAGGTCTCAACCCGTTCGCAAAAAATCTCACCCCGATCTGGTGCCATCCGCGCCTGCTCTGGGTCGAAATAGCGGCAAAAGTGGGCGACGTAGGCAGGCGGCGGAGGTGCCGCATCGAGCAACGTCAGCCTCGCCGACAGGATCCACAAAACACCCAGCGTATGGTGCCTCACGTCCAGCGTCCCAAGCGGGTCCTGTCCGCCCGGCAAGATCCCCCCTAAAATGGCCTCCCTGCTCTCTTTCGGCAGCCCGTTCCTGAAGGTGTTGGACAGTGAGACGAGGCTGGCCTTGGCGTTCGTTGTGCCAGCGATCTGCGCCAGGATAATATCCAGCGTGGGCGGGTACGCAGCGGTCGACATGGAGGCGGAGATGGAGGCGGAGACCGAACCCAGTGCAGATACGAGTGTTGGGATGAAGGAGGAGGCGGAATCTGTAGCGCCAGGACCTGCAGGAGCATGCTCTCCTGCAGGATTGGCGGGCGGCTGAGGTGACTGATCTGCCATGGCTGAGACGAGCGCAAATAAGATTCAATAACGTTTAGTCTAACATCCATTACAATATTACAATTACACTTGTGACTTTCTCACTCCTTCCTGTGCTCTTGGTACCAATGAATCAACCCAGTCGTCTACCATCAATTAGTCAATCATCCTAGCCACACACTCGCATCCAACTCACAGAACTGTCGTGCCCTTTTACATCCCCAGGCTGGCCGAGCTGACCCAGGATGTTCTTTGCTAGCACCTTACCAAGCTCAACTCCCATTTGGTCTACAACCAAGCCAATCAGTCCCTCCCAAATTTCTCAGTTCCAAGCGCCACGTACCAAACGAGTTGATTCCCCAAATGACACCCTGAACAAAGATCTTGTGTTCATATAGCGCAATCAGCGCTCCTTTACAGCAGTCAACACAGCACCAATGCAAAAAAGACCACATGACGCGTACCCAACGTCGCAGGCGTCAACAACGGGAACATGATGCTGTTGCTCGGCCTGTTGCCCTCAAACACCTTACTCTTCACCAACACCTCGCTAGCCCCTGACCCCAGCTCCGCCCGCACCTGCTCCTCCGTCTTGCCAAACGCCAAAGCTTCCGGCTGCGCGAAAAAGTTGGACAAGAGAATCCGGTGGTGCTTCGACCCGTGGATGGGATTGTGCGTCGTTGCGGGCGCAATAAAGTCAGCCGGGATAAGCTTCGTACCTTGATGCACAAGCTGGTAGAACGAGTGTTGCCCGTTGGTGCCTGCCGCACCCCAAATAATTGGCTAGAGCGATCAACTCAGTGGCTTTGATATCACCCATTGACTGCTACATACACCAGTCTGGTAGTCGACGCGCGATCCGCCCTTGGTAATGAATTTACCGTTCGACTCCATATCTCCCTGCAGAATAGTCATCGTATGCGACAATATACATTACACATGCGATATGCGCACCTGTTGGAAATAGTCGGCAAACTTGTGAAGATACTGGTCGTACGGCAGCAAGGCCAGCGTCTGCGAACCTATACCCAGATCAAAAACGGTCATCGAAAACGTTCTAAAATGCCCACCATAAAAATCGTTGTACCAGATCCCAATCAACGCCAACAAAACCGGCAGATTCTTTTCCAATGGCGTCTCCATGAAATGTTTATCCATCCCATGCGCGCCCTTCAACAGCTGTTCAAAGTTATCGTATCCAATCACAATCGCAATCGACAACCCAATCGCGCTCCAAAGACTGTACCGCCCCCCAACCCAGTCCCAAAACTCGAACATATTCTCCTTCGCAATACCAAACGCCTCGACAGCCTTGGTATTCGTGCTCAGCGCCACGAAATGCTTGGCAACATGCGCCTTGTCCTTGGCGCTCTCGAGGAACCACGCACGAGCCGTCTCCGCATTCGTGATCGTCTCCTGCGTCGTAAACGTCTTGCTCGCAATCACGAACAGCGTCCTCTCCGGATCACACTCCTTCAGCGTCTCCGCTATATGCGTCCCGTCGATGTTGGACACAAAGTGCGCCGCTAGCCCGCGCTGCGAGTAGGCCTTGAGCGCCTCGGTCACCATCACCGGTCCCAAGTCCGATCCGCCAATCCCGATATTGACGATCGCGTTGATCGTCTTGCCAGTGTACCCTTTCCACGCGCCCTCCCGGACGGCGGTGGAAAACTCCTTCATGTGCGCGAGCACCCGGGGAACTTGATCCGCTCCCTGCTCGGCGATGCTAAAGTCGTTAAAATTGCGCAGCGCAACGTGGAGCACGGCTCGGTCTTCGGACGTGTTGATGTGGTCCCCTGCGAACATCTTGTCTCTGTATGTCTCCACCTCGGCCTCCCGCGCGAGCGAGAAGAGCGTGGACAAGATAGGTTCCGTGATCAGGTTTTTGGAGTAATCCAACAGGATCTTGACATCGGGGCCAGAGGTGGAGTTGTATTCGACGGATAGCTTGGAGAATCTGGACGGATCCTGTGCAAAGAGGTCTTTGAGGACGAGTCTAGCTTTCTCGTTGGTGTAGATCTCTTGCAGCTTTTTCCAGGCAGGATATTCTGTCGGACACATAAGATAAGGAATATACCTCGTCAGATAGGTTTATCGGTGCGCACCAGAGGCGAGTCGACCGCTCATGATGGTGGTGGATGGGAGGGAGCGGCGATTGAGAGGCAGGCTTAACTCGGTATCGCAATTACGTCATCGCCGTCTCCAGGTAAACGTCCTGCCAATCGGCTGCTGCTTAACGTCCCTGTCACTATGAATCAAGAATTAAATAAGTAATTAAAATATTATGTACATAATACAAGCAATGATGTTGTACATACGAAGCCTGACGTTACACCAGCCCGTCTTTCCGGTCACCCGTGACCTTGCCAATGTCAATTTACGTTTGCGATAAAACGATGGACATACTTGAGATCCAGAACTGTCAGTGGCCACGGAGAATTCGGGTATCGTCAATGTTGCCAGCGCCGTGACATCGCCTTGATTAGAAGGATGGTTCAACAAGAGCGATCTACCGTTCAGCCTGTATAATACAAACAAATTAAGCTGCAGCCCAGCGGTATGGTACGTGCATTGTCACTCACAGCGTAACCAATGAGAGCGCATATGCTAAGCATGGTAACGTCAGTCCACCGCTCGCTCTCTTCATCCTCCTACCACCTACCGCTCGTAATGCCCAATGTAAGCGCTATCCATGCACCTGGAGAGACAAATGAGAAATTCGTTCCAAGAATGGCCGCGTGATGAACGTACCCGGAGAAGAGACACTACAGTACTAAAAAAAAGTCCAGGTCAAATGACAGTCAAATCTAACCGCGCATGGGCACGCACTACCACTACCACTGCCACAGCTAGCAAGCTGTTGCACGTGAGTGCGACATATAATAGAAACTGGTTGCAGAAATGTACCTTGTAACCATTCCGGTTTCTTCCCAAATATTTAGCGAAATGCCGAGGATAAGAGAAGAGCCCTTACGAATCGTCCATAGCACCACCGTATCCAATATATTCATAGCCCTAACGAACACGTTTGCGTCAGCCACACACACACCACGACCCACGGAGCGATCGTACCGTTGCGAATTACACCTGCTGGACCTCCTTAACCTCAACAACACGCAACACAGCGTTACAGTGATCACCATGTCCACGACCCCCATTGCAGAATACCAAGTTATAAGCAACCAATGAAGCTTCTGCTCCAGTCGAATAAACTCTTCCGGCGACTTATTGGTTACGACCATAGAATAAGCGATACCAGCACATAAATTGTACAAGATGACTATCCAGCACCCGATTGGGATCAAGAGGCTCCTTGAGAGACGGTATATCCGTTGCGCGTAGATGGCCTGACGTCGTTTGTTGTGGCGGTTGAGAATCGAAGGACCGAATGAGCGTTGTTACAAACTCACCTGAACCGTACATTGGACGAAGGAAGCAAAAACAGAGCCCACGTTTATCATGAGCGGAATCTCTCCAACGCTTGGTCCCACAGCGACCATTAGTTGGCGAAAGCCATATGCAAGGCAAACAAGGAACGTCGTGTAGAAAGCCCTTTTAAACGCGGCTTTATATTAGAGAACGAATGGAGATGGCAGTGTCTCGCCGCACCATATCAATCCGACCTTGTCAATGTCCGCCTCACAGTCAGATAACTTTGCTTTTTCAAACGATCCTTCAGGCTCACCAAAATCTTCATTACGACATAGTCTTTTGGGAATTTGCGATAGTACGAGAAGGTGAGAACGGTCGTCATCCCCCATGCCGCGGTGGTGACCATAATAGCCGTCCCGAGAGACTGCAGCAGGTCGTGCTCAGTGTTGGACATGACACATGAAGGGCGGAGCGCGTGGAGCGGGGAAGGAACGAGAGGTAGAAGGAAGGCAGCTTGGTCAAAACGGTCCGCGTCGAGGGTCGGTAATTATGGTCCATCAAGCTTCAAGGCTAGCAGGGAACGGCGATAAGTGCATGCCTGGTTGGGACACAATGGAAAGACCCAATCTGGTGAAACGCGCCTTAGCAGTAGCCATCATGGCATCAATCGGCATCGCGACGCAATGCTAAGTAACGAACCCGAGCTTTCCGTCCTTTTCTGTCCCACTTTGAACATAAAACAGCACCAGAATGAGGACGTTCCTTGTGTCCGACTGACAACGAAAATTTCAACGATTGAATTGCTTTTGCAATGTCAACGAGGTTCGTATTCCTGAACTTCGGATGGTTTCGGACTCCTCGGATTCTCGTGCCCAGGCGCGGCAAACTCGGGCTCAGTCATCGTATCATCCCTGCAAGTCATATCCATCAAATGGTGCCGCGCCGCTTTTCGCTTTGCCGGCAATTCCGGCACTGGACATTGCCCTCTGATAGATTACTGATATAATTACGAGATACGTCCAACACCTTCGTGTCCACATATCAAGGCAATCATGGCCAATCAGTAGTCCAATTGATTCGAACATTTCGTCACATGGCTCGTTAGCAAATGAGGCTATGAGCTCCACTACACCGTGACGCGCAAGGTTGACTCCGATCGTTTCAATATTCACTCCGAGAGGACAGATATGGACAGTGGTACATAAACATGGCGTGTATTCTACAACTAAGTATGGGCTGCCGTGGCAGGTCCTTAACAAACTTCACCCCGCCGGAATGAGCGATAATGTCAAACATATGCGAGCGCCCAAGATGGCGTCGTTTCAGTATCATTGTTCATGCTGAGCGAAATTTGAGATACTATGGGCGAAGTCTGGAGATCATATTCGTCCGATATCGTCTTACGAATATTGATCATCATCCGTCCACCCATAATAACAGGTAATGTTAAACCCGGGCCGGACATGACATCGTAATTTTTGTCCTGCAAGTTTGTCAGTGATGTGACATATATATAGGCGCAATCGGAATATTACGTTTATCAAAACCAGGACGATGTTTACAATATAAACCATTTCCACTCTTCAAGGAATATGTCATCTGCCACGCAGAACGACAGTATATAGATCAACTTACAAGACTGAGTAATATATTGAATCCCAATATAACGTTGAGACCAAGCGGGTCAGACGAGGAGAAGATCCTCTCTGCCAACAACGATAATAACTGTTTCCTTTTCTTATTGTAAGGAAAAGGACGAATGTTTCGAAGCTCGAGAGGGGATTAATTTAAGTTGGAAGAACAGTGCTATATTCACTTACATTCCAAAGCACCCCCAATACATCCAGACAACTCGTCTGGACGAGTCATTATCGACTTCACAATAAATAACTCCATCTAATCTGTATGCCTCCACTAGACGTCATCTCGCTCAGCTTACAGCCGCAAAACATGATCACTTTGACGTACAGCTTCGCACGGAAAGCGGGAGTGCAAATGAAGCAATTGCAGTCACAGATAACATTTGCACAAGGAATACCAACGCAGTAGCAAGCACTATTTTGCGGGAGCAATTGTAGAGCGCGTAGAGCCGCAGAAAAAGGACGGCTTACCACGAACTGTCAACAAAATTCTTAGTTCAATTTACAATACTACTCACCTTCTATCACCCACGTGTTGATGACTCCAAGGCATACCTCCACAACAAACCAACCTGTACCTACGTCAAGTCAAGATGGAAGAATTTAAACGCTGAAAGTGAAAATCCTCACAACTGTGAAAATAAGTCAATTCAATCAGGCGGCGACCAAAAGGTATCCAGGTCAAATACGAACGCCTACATAAACATGTTAATTAATTAGCGAGTACGAAAGAGGATAAGACATACAGCAATCATATTCGACACGTGTGCAACCACTAGAATTAATGTGAACTTTCACCGAGGGTGGTATCTTAACGTTGACGTACGGGATAGGGTGCAGCTGTCTCTACTAATCAGTAGGTGTACAAAATGATAATGAGCCAACTTACACCAGGAGAAGCATACCACCGTACCTCGTCTGTGGAAATGACGCTACGTCATGCGATGTTTTCAGAAGATAATAGCTTCTTACCCAGAAGAAAAGATATGTTGCTGTTGACCATGGCCTCTTCTAGCGCGTAATGGAGAGTAAGTTGACATCTGTAAGTGTCAGTAAGCTCACCCAGAACAGTTCTACCTGATGGTTATTAGGCCGAGTTAGCGTATGCGGAATTCGGGGAGCACCGTGACCCACCTCATCTTCTAGCGTCAGAACTGCGGAGATTCAGCCGCCAGGCCTGGACGCGCAGCAAACAAAAACACCTACAATAGTCGTAAACTAGCAACGATAGTGCAGCGACTTTGGGTTCCAAGTTGGAATGATTTAAAAGCCAAACATGTAAAGACATACTTCTAAGATGGTAGCCGATGTAGATCACGTTCATATAGTGATCCTCAACCATACCGGTTGACATATCACGGATGGTCGTGGCGGACAGAGGGTGATTGATGGGCACTGGGGCATGCTAAAATATCATCGCGTTAGGCGGCAACTTAAAGTGATCCGACAATCTGTTGGAAAAACTTGGAATTTGATTTAGACAACTCTAAATGTAGACCTGTCTGAGTTCAAAAATAGATACATACAGCAGGAGCACCTTCGTAGCCGTACAGATGCGAATCGGTAGAACGTTTGGTGGCATAATGTTTCACAATTGAAGATCATTTAGTTCTCCAGGTATAATTAATCAAGTTGCATCAGAGGGTAAGTTGTCCAAGTCAGAGTGCGCTAGACGTGATTCCCCTTTCCAGGGTTTAAAGCATGCGCGACCCGTTTCATCAATGACGCGTGACGGCTGCTGCGCAGGCAATTGTCAATGGTGCGACTTGAAGCTGGCCAAGCCGCCAAGACTCTGTTATCCGTTCCTGTTCGCTCCATGGGCATGCACGAAAAATGAATATCACAGCCAATATGGCGATTTAAAATAAAAGCAAGGCTAATCGACAAACCAGGGGCATCTCACTTGGGGGTGTCATTAGCGCAGGGCGGCGGAGGCAGTGGGGTCATTTGGGTGAGATAGAATCACCACGTTTTGTTGAGAAATTCTATCCGCCATTGGTCAGATCTTCATTGGACGGCCTTTGTTTACATGTGTTGAAAGCAACTTCCCCTTTGCCCCTCGTTCGTATTGTACGGGCCAGAATTCAAGTACAAATGGAGAAGACGCGCATCGCACCTGAAAAACCCATCAAACTTCCGGGTGGCAGGACATCGGGCTCCAAGAACAAGGCTGGGATGAAGGGAACCCCATTGAGGCGACCTCTGAGACGCGGGGGAAGAAAAGTTTTAGAACTTCCCATTATCCACAACCAACCGGACTTACCGACTGAAGTCGTGCAGCAGATCTTTGCGGTATTTTCTACAGCGCTTTCAATATCTCATCTTGGGCAATTTCCATGGTTTCTCGGTCACATCTGTTCTGCATGGAGACACATATTCCTATCCATGACTGTCGAATTTTGGGATAGCATCTCTGTCATTTTTTTCGAGAGGAGGTACAAATATCCCCTTGACGTCATCCGCTTCTTCTTGGAACGCGACCCGGAAGCGCCATTCTCTTTACACGTACATGCACCATATAATCTTTCCCAAGACAATCGGCGGGCAGCAGATCACATACGCCGAGCGATGAATATGCTGGTGAGCAAATCGATGCGTTGGAAGAAGGCGTCATTCGATCTACCACCCTACGATCTGTTGGCGTTGACTACTGCAAAAGATTGTCTCCCCTTGTTGCAGGAGATTGATCTGAAAAATTATTGGGTTCCAGATGATGAAATGCCTGATTTGCCGCACGAGATATTTCACAATGCTCCGTCGTTGAACATCGTCAATATTAGATTCCTTAACGATTGGAAGTTTGACTTGTTGAATCTGAAGGAATTTTATGTGGGCAACCTAGGATCTGGGGCTTCAAATTTTATCGCCGCTTTACCACATATGACGAAATTGGAACGGCTCGAGCTAAGTTGTTCACCCAATACCGCCATTTTGTCCAATACTATCATCCTTCCCAACCTGATTGTGTTGGCCTGCCGCGGTAATTGGTTGCCTTACCTGAAAACGCCCGCACTGGAGGACCTCTTCGTCGATCATTTCGAGGTTAATCCCACCCACAACATCGTACCCTCCTTTCTGCGCAGTTCCTCCTGTGGCCTGAAAATCCTGCGTCTTCGTATGACTTTAACTGGAGCAGCGGCGGCCCTAGAAATCGTCAGGGACACACCCCGAATTACCCACTTGCAGCTTATTAGCGTCCGCAACGTAGGAGATGTCCTCAAGCAGCTTACCATCTCCACAAATCCCACACAAGAACTGCTCGCCCGTCACCTACTATCGTTCTCTCTCTATATTTACGACGCTGACGACGACATTATGGACCTGTTCTTCGACATGATTTCGTCACGCACTGTTAGTACCGCGACCAACAATGGTGATTGGGCGAGATTACAGGAACTGGATGTAGGTGGATGTTTCAACATGGTGTCGCGGTCCACAAAGAGGAAGATAGCCGCCCTTTGCAAAGAACGCAGAGTTCAATACGATTACAACGAAATTTAGGTCGGGTGATCATGTGGGACGAATCACAAACAGCTTTCATGTTGTCCACGCAATAGCCGAAGAAGGGCAGTGTCAATTCGGTGGGTCGTATTCAGGTCGATTAGGTCGATTTCTAGCACTGGTGGATAGGCAAGCATGGCCGTTCTCTGTCATTGCACAAACCAGAAATAACAGCTTTGATGATTGTATACACTGAAACAAAGTGTTGGTGCGGAATTCGAACCTCGATTCTTCCAATTCCCGGCACCGATGCTAGTAGAGGTACATTTCACAGAGCTCTCCTCCCCCTGCGATACTAGTTCTTCCACCGCCCCTTCCACACATGTGTCACAACACGCCACTTCACCATCACTCTCTCCGTGCTTCGAACACCCATCTCTAACATTGACCGAGTCGGAAGCCGGGGTTCGGAATCTGCTGCTCAGCATGGTGCGTGCGCCTTTTCGCCCTCTGTTGTTGTTTTTTGGCTTACTAGAGAGAGGAAAGAGTGAGGCGAAGGTCATCAGCGGCGGCATCTCCCCCGATGGAACGGTCACCTTTGTCGATGCTACGCCACGAAGCAAGACCTGGACTTTAAAGGTGAGGGTGTCTGTTTAGCTAGTTTGTGTTGTCCGTTGCTGAGCGAGCCGAATGTAGGCTTTGAAGAAAAAGGATGAGTCTGTGTGGGTGGGACCGTTGGATGATGATTTGTTCTATGGTTCTGGCTCTGATCGTTGAGATAGATGACCCGCTGTAACCGTTTGAAGCCACGCTGTAAATTCATGATTCATGTGGGCCATGTGGTGCCCACGTTCCGATATGACCTTGTGCCGGCGGGCGCCATGGGGTGTACTTACTACTATTCAAGCTCCGACCAAATATCCTCAATGAACAAAGCTGAAGACTTATTGCAGGTCGACGAATCCCACTCCCACTCTCAGCGTCCGTCCAAAAGGGCCCGACACTTTCTCGATGTAGGAATCAGCCTCCCCGAAAGTTCCGTCCCTCGTCGTACGCATTCTTTAATGACTCGGGTGAGAAACTAATTTTGGCCGTGTCTCGACCTTGTCTCATGCGTGGTTCAGAATCAGAGTGTGGTTACTGTACCTGTGCCTCATATATTTGAAGAACAGCAGGGAGATGCAAATGCCTCTCCGGGTGGCATAGAGTTGATGAATATAGCAGAAGTGTGTTGCCATTTCATATCAAATACTGCGACAGGCTGATCACGAGGTATATCATTAGGACACTTCTTCCATGAAAGTACGTTAGCTATTACCTTGCTGAATCATGTTTAAGTTCCAACTGTTGATAAGGTATCAGAGAAGAGTAGAACTGACTTTGCCAGGGATAAGGCTGGAGCAAGGCACGGAGGCAAAGGCATTGTCGCCGTCACGGCACCTGGGCAGCAAGGCGTATCCGAAGTTCACTTCTTCAAAGATTCGAGTAATGTCGAGATCAATGACACGCAAATCACCTCTGCAGGGAGAGATATCTACATCAACAGAAACTATTTTGAAGGTGAGATTCCTCTGCTAGCGTTCGCACGCGCTGACGTCGTACGCTATTATTAGATCGATCACTTAGCATGATCCCATATGCTGAAGGAGCTGGCATCGACACGACAAAGGTTTGTTTGGACGGCACGAGAACGAATATTCTAGCCAAAGTCGAGGGCTGGCTCACTGCCACTGACTTAGCTGTCCCACGCATACTCTTGATTTCAGGCCCTGCTGGTACCGGCAAGTCTGCAATTGCCCACACTGTCGCCCGCCGGTGGATTGCCGATAAGAAGGGTATTGGATCATGTTTCTGTTTCAACCGACAGGTTGTCAATCGTCATCAAAAGTTGTTCAGCACCATTGCGCGTGACTTGGCAGGTCGCTTGCCCTGGTTGAAAGATTATTTGATCAACCTTACTGTGACTGAGCCAGCACTTGCTTCTACTCCTGATGTAACTCAACAGTGGCATAAGCTGATTGCAACACCTATTAGTTCCTTTGAGGAGAGGATAACTGGACCTGTTTTATTTGTCATTGATGCTCTGGATGAAACTGGTGATGCACCTTCACGTCATCATATCCTTTCCATCCTTAAGAAAGATGTGGTGAATTTACCATCCAATTTCCGCATCCTTGTTACATACAGGCCCCTTCATGACATCACTGAAGCATTCCGTGGTGCAAGTGGCATTCAACATGAGTCAATGGATCAAATATCTAGGTTGTCGACAGAATGGGACATCTGGTTCTACATTTCTCATCAATTGCAAGACATCAGTCATGAATTTAATGACCAAATGCTTATCCAACTTACCAAAAAAGCAGATGGGTTGTTTGAATGGGCTCGGCTTGCTTGTGAGTACATCAGGTATACAGGTGGCTTAACAAGGAGAGAACAGTTTGAGGAACTTGTGCTTGCTGATGGTGAGGGAAGCACACTTCTTGACCACTTGTACAGGGTCATTCTGCAGAGTATCAAACGAGTTTGTCGAAACAAACATTTCCTCAACCGCTTTCACTCTGCCCTGCGGCTGGTATTATCAACACGAGAGCCACTTCCAATGGAATCTTTGGATGTCCTGCATAAGCATGTGCAGAAAGGATATGGGATAGCAACAGTTCTGCAACATTTTGGATCACTTTTGAGTGGAATTTCCAATCAATCCATGCCTATCTGTGTCCTTCACTCAACATTTTATGAATTCCTTACTACCAAAGAAAGGAGTGGAATTTTCTTTGTTGACCTTGGAGATGTGAACCTGGACTTGGGACATGCCTGTCTTCAAATAATGCAGCAGCATCTATGCTTCAACATCTGCAAACTGGAGAGCTCATATGTTTGCAACTCAGAGGTTGCTGACTTAGGGCAACATATCAATGACCATATCAAACCATACTTGTCATACTCATGCCATTTCTGGGCTGATCATATGTCATTGACACCATATAAAGAAAGCTCAGCAAGGCAAATATCAGAATTTCTCTTGAATGAGAAAATGCTATTTTGGATTGAAGTTCTTGGGTTGCTTAATCTCATGAACATAGTTCCAACCATGTTGAGCAACATTGGAAGCTGGTTTCAGGTAAGCACATTGACTACCTTGAGAATAAGGCAAGAAATGACAACTTGAAGGGAAAAAACCATGACAATGCATTAGCAGCAGCAAGGGATGGGATTAAATTCTGCAGAATGATTGGAGGTATGATATCCAAGAGTACTCCACATTTATATATATCTGGATTACCTTTCATGCCAAAGAGCAGCATCCTAGCCAAGTATCTGGCTCCAAAATTTACAAGAGTCCCAAGAATTGTTCATGGCAAAGCAGTAGAGTGGCCACCACTACAGTTATTGATCAAAGGACACAGGCAGTTGGTCAGGTCAGTTGCATTCTCACCAGATGGAAAGAGGATTGCATCATGTTCTGCTGATAAGACTGTCTGTGTCTGGGATGCTGAGACTGGGGTGCAAGTTGGCAGTCCTCTGAAAGGACACACAAGCTGTGTCAATTCAGTTGCCTTTTCACCAGATGGAAAGAGGATTGTATCAGGTTCTTTTGATAAGACTGTCTGCATCTGGGATGCTGAGACTGGGGTGCAAGTGAGCAGTTATCTCAAAGGACACACTAAATGGGTCAATTCAGTTGCCTTTTCACCAGATGGGAAGAGAATTGCATCAGCTTCTTCTGATAAGACTATTTGCATCTGGGACATTGAGACTGAGGTGCAAGTGGGTCGTCCTCTCAAAGGACACACTGACTGTGTCAATTCCATTGCCTTTTCACCAGATGGAAAGATGATTGCATCAGGTTCATCTGATAAGACTGTCTGCATCTGGGATGCTGAGACTGGGTTGCAAGTGGGTAGTCCTCTCAAAGGGCATACTGGCTGTATCAATTCAATTGCCTTTTCACAAGATGGAAAGAGGATTGCATCAGGCTCTTATGATAAGACCATCTGCATCTGGGATACTGAGACTGGGGTGCATGTGGGCAGTCCTCTCACAGGCCACACTGACTGTGTCACTTCAGTTGCTATTTCACCTGATGGAAAGAGGATTGCATCAGGCTCTGATGATAACACTGTCCGTATCTGGGAAACTGAGACTGGGGTGCAAGTGGGGAATTCTCTCAAAGGACACACTGACTGTGTCAATTCAGTTGCTTTTTCACCAGATGGAAAGAGGATTGCATCAGGTTCTGATGATGAGACTATTGGTATCTGGGATGCTGAGATCAGAGTGCAAGTAGGCAGTCCTCTCAAAGGACATGCTAATTGTGTCAATTCAGTTGTGTTCTCACCAGATGGAAAGAAAATTGCATCAGGTTCTGATGATGAGACTGTCTGCATCTGGGATGCTGAGAATGGGGCACAAGTTGGCAGTCCTCTCAGGGGGCACACTGGCTTCTGGGTTGGGTCAGTTGCCTTTTCACCAGATGGAAAGAAGATTGCTTCAGGTTCATCTGATAAGACTGTCTGCATCTGGGATGCTGAGACTGGGGTGCAAGTGTGCAGCCCTCTGAAAGGACACACTGACTGGGTCAAATCAGTTGCCTTTTCACCAGATGGAAAGAGGATTGCATCATGTTCTTATGATAAGACTATCTGCATCTGGGATGCTGAGACTGGGATACAAGTAGGAAATTCTCTCACAGGACACACTTGCCTTGTCACTTCAGTTACTTTTTCACCAGATAGCAAAAGGATTGCATCAGGTTCTTATGATAAGACTATCTGCATTTGGAATGCTGAAACTGGGGTGCAAGTTGGCAGTCCTCTCAAAGGGCACAGTCACTCAGTGAATTCAGTTGCCTTTTCACCAGATGGGAAGAGGATTGCATCAGGTTCATCTGATAAGACTATCTGCATCTGGGATACTGAAACAGGGGTGCAAGTGGGTAAACTTCTCAAAGGACATACTAGCTGTGTCAATTCAATTGCCTTTTCACCAGATGGAAAGAGGATTGCATCAGATTCTGATGATGAGACTATTTGCATCTGGGATGCTGAGACTGGGGCGCAAGTGGGCAGTCCTCTCAAAGGACACACTGACTGTGTAAGTTCAGTTGCATTTTCACCAGATGGAAAGAGGATTGCATCAGGTTCTCATGATAAGACTATCTGCATCTGGGATGCTGAGACTGGGATACAAGTGGGCAATCCTCTCAATGGCCACACAAACTGGGTTAAGTCAGTTGCCTTTTCACCAGATGGAAACAAGATTGCATCAGGTTCTGATGATAACACTATCTGCATCTGGGATGCTGAGACTGGGGTGCAGGTTGGCAATCCTCTCACTGGGTCCACTGAATATGTCAATTCAGTGGCCTTTTCTCCAGATGCAAGGAAGATGGCTTCAAATTCAGGTCATATTATCAAGTTTGCTTATGCAATGAACCATGCATTGCACAATCCTTCTCAGCTGTTTGAAAACACTCCAGAGTTTCAACAGGACTGGAGAAGCTATATCTCCCTGAATTCTGATGGTTGGATTACTGGAGCCCAGGGTCGCTTATTGATGTGGATACCACCAATCTATAGAAAACCATTATTGTTACCCAAGATGCAAGTCATCATCCCACAACCTGTAGTTGAGTTGGATTTGAGTATGATGTTGCATGGGTCCACATGGATAAACTGTTATATAGGATAGCAATGAATTTCACCAATTCAATTTCTTCCTTATTGTATTTTTCAACTGTAATATAATTGAGGTAAGTGTCAATGCTAATGGTGAATGTATTGGAGTTACATGGGATTGACACTGAGGTGAGGGCAAAAGAGAACTCAGGAGCAAACATTACCATTACAGGCATAACAACAATGCTGAGGGACAACTTGAGTTGCAATAAATTGGGAAGAGGAGAATGTAAGGCACACCTCACCTATGACCTGCTTTGAACAACCATTTGCATATTGTTCCTATGGCAGCAACAGTGCAGTGATGAAAAAGAGGAGGGCAGCAAATGGGAGTGGTGAGAACATAGTCAAGCCAGGGTCAGTGCTGAGGGTGAGGCAAAGCTGTACACAGATGGCAAGGATTGTCAGCATGGGAGTATGTAAGTGGTAAGGCAAAACTGTTGGAGTGAACACACATTGTGCTGCTTTGCACCTTTTACAGCCACACAGGATGGAATGATATATTATTTACTGTGATTACACATATCCAGAGGGGCATTCTCATGCCCTAACCACCATCATCCCTTTATCAAATCATGATCCACAACCCATTCAACACCCTCTGCCTTGTCTAAGGACAAGGGCATGGCTAATGGTCCTCATCAGCACTTTACACCCCCCCCCCAAACAAGTAGGTGATAAAAGTGATAAAATCCGAGTAGACTTTGAGTCCAATCTGAGCTCAGTCCAAGTTGGGAACTTTCACCATTCAATCCAAGCTGAACTTGGAGTGAGCTTGTACTCCAAGCTCAATCCAAGCCCATCATTAACTAACTGTCCCAATGCAGTATCACATTAAGTTGCCTATATCTCGAGGTCTTTACACTAAGCCATGCATTCCATGTGGACTCCAGGCACTTTACCTGGACTGTCCTTGCATCTCCACAACCCAACATTTGGCAGGGAACCCCAGCCAAACTTGACCTTGAGTCCACCTGGACTATCACACATATTCCCTGAACTTTACCTGGATTTGCAAGGAGTCCCTGTCCCTGGACTGTCCAGGGACTGGCTGGAGTCCAGGTGCTGCTCAGAGCCTGCACTCAGTTCAAATGTTTGTGACATGTGTCACAATGGCCGTCATGATGCACTGTTGGCTACTGCGTGACATTACTGTGTGACATATCACATTTGGCAGGATGACTAATCATTCCATTTTTGTCTGACACAGCCTGCATGCTGCCACATTGTCACCTCCCACCATTGTCACACTACGCAGTGAAGTCCCCACCCCACCCAGGTACCCTGTCACCAAGGAAGACTCACAGTGGTCACAAGCATGCCATGTCTGTTCTATCAGACAAATCAATCAAGGCATCAAAGAAATGATGCAAGGAGGAGGACAACAACAACAACAATTTTGATGGCCAGGACTATAATGAAGACAAAGACAAAGGAGAAAAGTGAATGAAATGAGGAAAGCAATGGTGTGTAGTGCACTGCTCCATCAGGATTTTTTTTTTTTTTTTGGGGGGGGGGGGTCTGGCATGCCATAATAGATCTGATCAATGATTCCAACACTGTTATTGCTATGCAAGCCATTATCAACCATTATCATGGTTTACAACCCCCTTCAAGAGTTACACATTTGATGTGAGCCTTGTAGCATATGAGCTTGAAGTGACTCTGTTGGAACCCTTGGGCTAGTCTTATAGCCTATTGCCTCTGAGTCTCACATTGCATCATTAACTTACACATTCAATGTAAGCCTTGTAGCGTATGACCTTGAAATGACACTGTTGGAACCCTTGGGCTAGTCTTATAGCCTATTGCCTCTGAGTCTCACATTGCATCATCAACTTACACATTCAATGTAAGCCTTGTAGCATATGACCTTGAAATGACACTGTTGGAACCCTTGGGCTAGTCTTATAGCCTATTGCCTCTGAGTCTCATATTGCATCATCAACTTACACATTCAATGTAAGCCTTGTAGCATATGACCTTGAAATGACACTGATGGATACCTTGAGCTAGTCTTATCATGTATTGTCCCCACATCTCATAGAGTGTCAACCACTTACACATTCACTGTCAGTGACAGTCAGTGTGGTGGTATATGAGCTTGAGACAACACTGTTGGAGACCTTGGGCTTGTATTATCATGTATTATCTCCAGGTCTCATGAAGCATTATCTATTTACACAGGCATTCCCAGTCTTGTCAGATGTGAGCTTAGAATAACACAGTTGATGACCTTGGGCTAGTGTTATTATGGTCTATTGTCTCAAAATCTCAGAACATCATCCACTTACACATTCAATGCCATTATTGTAGCATATTAGCTTGAAATAATACTGTTGGAGACCTTGGACTAGTATTATCATCCATGGTCTCAAACCCTCATAGGCCATCATCTAATTATACATTCACTGCCAGTCTGGTAGCACATGAGCTTGAAATAAAATTGTTGGAGACCTTGGACCAGTCTTATCATCTATTGTCTCCAAGTCTTATTCAGCATCATCCACTTATATGTTCACTTACAGTCTCGTAGCACATCATCATGATGAGTCACAGTTAATGTTATATGTAATAAATTTGTAGTGAAACCAGGGCAGCAATTTCCAGATACAAGTGTGATGAGGATGCTGTGCCCATCAGGATTTTGGGGGGGTCTGGATAGATCTGATCAATTATTCCCACACTGTTACTGCTATGCAAGCCATTTCACTGCTCAAATTGAAAGTAACCAAATGTCAAAGCTGAAGCACTTATATATGGCACAATCTCTACATAACTGTTATGAGCTCACGCCCCTAACCACAACCTTACAATCCCCCCTAGGGGGCCCACAGGCCTCGTCACTGGCCAGAGAGTAGAAAGGAGACGAAACGCGATAGTATTGGGGTAGAGAGAAACTATCTGAAGTCTGGGGAGACTCCAGCTACAATGTACCTACTTATATACTACTCTATGAGGACCCCTTGCGACTCCCAGACCCACCGGCACTCCTC
This sequence comes from Amanita pallidorosea, assembly GCA_023014475.1. Lineage (NCBI taxonomy): Eukaryota > Fungi > Basidiomycota > Agaricomycetes > Agaricales > Amanitaceae > Amanita > Amanita pallidorosea. The sequence continues at coordinate 229,600 of JAEBUS010000062.1, forward strand.
AGCCTGACTCACTCCTATTGTTCTTGGTGAGCATGTGCTTGGGTGCTGCCGCAGTTGCTGCGCACATGAGCGCATATGGGCGCGCCGCTCTGACTCCACTCATAGACCTCTTCTGGACTGCTCTAGACCCTGACCATAAGGAGCAATGCCTTGAGGCATTGTGCGTTCCCATCGTGATCCTTTATAGACATGCGCGCTGTCTTGCGCCTTCGTCTGATGCGTGATGGCTTGATGCGCTGATCCTCCTGATGCACTGATGCCTAGTGTGATGCCATCAAGGTGGCGATCCATCTTCCTAGTCCGGCCGTCCTTCCGTATATAGTATTGGATGGTTTCTCCAACCATTGTCTTGCCCTCTGGTGAGCGCTCCCATGCGCTGACTCAACCGTTGGTATCCCATAGTGTCCCATAAGGCCCCAGGCCTGTTATAACATGTATAGAAGTCATCCCAGATGACTGTAAGGTGAAACCGAATTTGAGGGCTAGGATTGCAATCCTAACAATAACTGTATATTTTATAATTTGAATATCTACTACAAGTTTCCACAAATTCTCAATCCATGATCATGGATAATTCATGGTGATCACACAATGATCATGCAATATGAATCACAAGTGAGATATCTGCATGATGCATGATCACAGCAAGAATGCAGTACTTTACACTCCCCCATGTGTCCTTGTGGAGTCCAGGTAACTCCCTGGACTCCAGGGAATGTCCAGGTCAAGTCCAGGCCAAAATGCAAATTGTGCTTGGACTCCATGCTTGGTCCTGCTGGACTCCAGGTGCAGTCCAGGCTATGCACAAAAAGGTGTTTAGACTTATGTTTTACATCTCCCTGAAGATCAATCAAGGTAGTATGTATGTATTGGATGTTGTATGTGTGCCTAGGAAGCATACTTGAAGAAATCAAGTAAGGGGATCTACCTTGGAGTTCCTGTGGATTCCCTGTGGACTCCTTACAATTATCATTTTTCTCACTACTCTGATGATCATTCTCACTACAAAATGTCATCAGGCCTTCTCAAAGCTCTCCTGTAACCACACATGACCTGTTTCCTTGAGAAGGCCTGGTGACATAGTGCCTTGGACACCTCAAGCACCACATCAGGTGCACCCTCATGATGAAGAAGAGCAGGAAACCAGAGGCAGGGATTGCTTCATTCCACCAAAGATATACTGTGTTGAGACACTCTGTGCTTGGTGGTGGCGACCAAAGGCCTGCATATGTTTGTATTGACAGAGCCTGCATGGTGTTGTGCAAATGTGTGAATGATCCTAGGCTGCAGGAGTGGCTAGACACAAGCAGGTTTATTGTTGATGCATACCACTACATCAACCATCATGCAATAGATGATTTGTGCCAGACTTGGTGCAATCCTGCACCTTTGAATGGATCAGCACCCAACTTGGTCATTACAGGGAGAACTCCACAGGGGCAGTTATATTACAAGAGAGCATTCAACACTCAAGCCTGTGAGCAACTGAATGCATGGCTAGGTGGTTTTGAGTCAATCCTGAAAAGGATGACATCAGGCAATTTTGACTGGTTCTTGCATACAATGCTGTTCTATCATACAATTCAAGTTTTGAAGAGACAAAAGGCAAGGGAAAAGAAAGAAGAGAATGAAAGTGATGAGGATGATGAGGATGATAAGGATGATGAGGATGATGAGGATGATGAGAATTTGTAATTTTAATGTATTTTGTAGTGAGAGTGATCATCAGAGTAGTGAGAAAAATTATAATTGTAAGGAGTCCACAGGGAATCCACAGGAACTCCAAGGTAGATCCTCTTACTTGATTTCTTTGAGTATGCTTCCTATCAGGACTACCCTCACTGTGACGGCTTAGGGCCCCAACAGAAGACTTTAAGAAGAGAGGAGAAGAGAGTAGAGAAGAAACCCAAGAGAACTTGACTGAGGACTCTGGGTGATAGTTGCTCAGTTTATATACTACAAGGGTGGTCTGTGCACCACTCTAATAATAGTATCTATGCTGAGTAAGTATGAGTAAAAGAGATAACATAATCAGCCCTGCTGCTGCACATTGGTAAGCCTGAGTCATAGTCCATGAGTCATCAGTCCAGTAGTCCGTAATCTAATCTAATTGTTATCTAATCTAATCTTAGCGCTGACTAGATAAGATAGACACCAACCTGACTAAGATGTTTGGCTACAGCTATAGTAAAATACAAAGAAAAAGAATAAAAATGTCTTAGAGATTTGAACATTGAGAACAAGTCATGACACTTCCTAGGCACACATACAACATCCAATACATACATACTACCTTGATTGATCCTCAGGGAGATGTAAAACATAAGTCTAAACACCTTTTTGTGCATAGCCTGGACTGCACCTGGAGTCCAGCAGGACCAAGCATGGAGTCCATGCACAATTTGCATTTTGGCCTGGACTTGACCTGGACTCCACAAGGACACGTGGGGGAGTGTAAAGTACTGTTATATCTCCATGATAACACCTTCAAATTACATTATTCTTGATTTCCTGTTGGGTCATCTTATTTGCACTGATACTTTGGCATTGTTTGGCCTTGGTATAATCCTATATTACTAGCAAGCAAAATCATTTAATTGACTATATCTACATGGCAACACCTTCAAACTATGTAATTCTTGGTTCAGTTTGTACCCCTACTTATGGTTCTGTTGTTCATATTTAACTTTGGTATTTGTGTGATGCTATGTACCAACAAGCACAGTTGGGATAATCCATATATGCCCACATATGCTTGTTATGTGTATTTCATTAGCATTCAGCACAAGCAAATGTCCTACATGGTATCCAAACAGGGCTGCTGTGGGTAACCAGGGGGTGGAGAAAGAATTATGACATGACAATAGTTAAAAATAATGTTATTGATGTACATATTTGGTAGCCAGGAGCAGTGTATGATTCAGCAACCATATCAAAACTACATCCAATCTGCAATATAGGTTTGACTGACATATGTGACAGGTGAGTCACATGGAGCATACAAGCTCATGTACCCTTTCCATTGGAGAATAAAACCTATTTTTTACACAGTTGAATCATTGGGAGTGCTTTACACTCCCCCCCCCCCCTAAATGTTGGACTCTGAGTGCAGTCCAAGTGCACATCAGCAAACTTGGGGTTTCACCACAGTGCCCACAGTGTTGCAGGACTGGCAGACTTCAAGTAGAATGTTTGCAGGAACCTGCAGTGCCCACAGTGCCCACAGTGAATCTGCAGTGATTTGTAGTAACCTGGCAGTGAATTGGCAGAATGTTTGCAGACAGCTGCAGTGCCCCACATGCCACAGTACTGACAGTGCTGACAGTGAATCTGCAGTAAATCCACAGTGACCTGCAGTAAATCCACAGTGATTCTGCACAGACCTGCAGTGAATCCATAGTGATCTGCAGTGAATCCACAGTGATTCTGCAGAGACCTGCAGTGAACGCAGTGACCTTCAGTGATTCAACAGTGATCTGCAGAGATTCCAGACTCTGTGGACTCTGTGGGCTCTGTATCAGCACTGCAGCTGTCTGCAATGACTTCAATTGGCTAAACATGAATAACCTAACATGAAAACTTAGGAACCACTGGTTGGAATTGTTCTGCCAGCAACAAAAGTTGTACACCTTCTTCACACAACTCTTGTCACACTCAAGCCTGGATTGTAGATCTTGACTCAGAAAATAGGATTCAGTTGAGTGAGAGCAGTGGCATGACTAAGTCCACTGGATAGGATGTAGGATATATGAGTTTTTGAGACCAACATGACAATGCCAGTTGTGTAATGGTTTATTGCAGTACTTTTCACTCCCCCCCTTCCTAGTGAATCCATGCAGAATCCACATGTATTCAATAATTTTGTAATGAATGAATTTCTCACCAATCTTGCTTATATAATTCCGTGGGGAATCCATGTGGAATCCACACTCATTTCTACAAATTTGCATGGAATGTAATTACCTACTGTGATGGACATATGTATGATTGTTTACCATTGTTTAAATTTGCACAGAATGGTTTACAACTTGTTTACACTTACAGCATGAGGAGTACTTTACACATATGAGACTCCCCAAGCTATTCTGGTTGTCTTCCAGTCATTCTTCCCAATTAGTCACACTCAATGTCACAACCATGTGACATTGTCCCACACTTCAAAATGCCAGAATCATAACATGTACTTAGCTCAAACCACTTTTTCACATATACAGTACTTTGCAGCCCCCATCCACATGGATTCGTGGGATCTGCATGAATGTTCACATAGATTCTACACATTTGTAGCTAGCATAATCAATCATGTAATATATAAACACTTTAACCCTATAGCATATCTTCTCTACACATTCCCACACTCTATTCTATTTTCCATGGTCAAAATAACTTCCTCTATATACTCTGACAGTTACATCAACTTCTAGTATGAATTCCACACTATTGATTATCTGAACATTTACAACAATTCAGACCCTCACACATTTTCCCACAATCCAAAAACTGAGAATTTGATATGCATTTTGTCAACTACTTTCTCTGCACTTGTCTAACTTGTAGTTTTTTCCCACAGTCCAACAGCAAGCATCAGAAATCTTTTTTGAAAATATCTAATGAGCCAATTCATTTGTGAGAATTAGAATTTCACTTCTGGAATCAGCACAGTCTGAAGAACTTTTCTGATGTCACATAAATGTCACACTTTCTCACAAATCTCAGAATGTGGGAAATTTGACATAACTTATTAACATTAAATGTAAGGGAGAAAAATCCAACCCAACTGTAAAACCAAATAATATAAACATTGTGCTTGCTGAGATATTTGCATTTTTCTCCCAGAGACACAGCAATGAGAAGTGGCAAAGTCAAAATCATGAACATGCTGTATTAACATAAAGTGTAGGGAGTAATCTGACCCTGGCCATACTATGTGAACCAATTTCTCCCAGAGACATGGCAATGAGAAATCACAAAGTTAGAATTGTGACATGCTGTATTAATAAAGTGTGAAGGGGTAAATGACCCTGATTATAGTAATAGGAGAGAAACCTTAGCACAGTTGGCTACCAGCAGTAACCATTGTGTTTCAAACTGTGTCAGCCACTGTCTCAGTGGTGTCAAAATTTGTCTGTTAGTAAGGAGCCATGGGAAATTTCATATAGCATGAAACTTGATACAGAAAGTTAGTTTTCCTGGCTAAAAATGAAGGCAGTGAGGGAAATATGCATAGGAAGCTTTTGATCATGGGATTCTGACACTTTACACACTCCCTATTGAAGTAGTTCAAGCTCACTAGTCAGCAGGTCAGCAGGTGGAGTTGATGGGTGGCTAGTAGGTGGCAGGTGGTGTGGCATGGTAATGGTGATGAAAAGTTGGTGGGCAGTTGCTGTCAGCAGGTCAGTGGTGGTTGTAGGCACAGCTTATGGGTTTTGGGCAGTCAAGACTGTTACTATCATCCAACTTTTTGGTGAGAGCCACATGGGTGGCTCTCTACTGAATAGATCAATTTTGACACCCTGCAGACAATGGCTGACAAAGGTGCAACTATTAGTGGTCACCAGTCATGGCCAATCTGTGCCAATGTTTCAATAAACTCCACTCTAATAATAGTATCTATGCTGAGTAAGTATGAGTCAAAGGAATAGCATAAGCAGCCCCCATTGCTGCACATTGGTAAGCCTGAGTCATAGTTCATGAGTCATCAGTCCAGTAGTCCGTAATCTAGTCTAATCTAATCTAATCTAAGCGCTGACTAGATAAGATAGATGCCAACCTAACTAAGATGTTTGGCTACAGCTATTGTAAATACAAGAAAAAGAATAAAAATGTCTTAGTGAAATTGAGCATTGAGAACAAGTCATGACAGAGTAGGTGGTGGCCAAGGGCAATGGGCAGCAGAGGGCACTGGTGGAGGGAGCAAGTGAGTGGACAATGGAGGGCAACAGGCAGGGAGCAAGTGAGTGGTGATGGGCAGCAGAGGGCACTGGTGGAGGGAGTGAGCAAGTGGGCAGTGGAGGGCAACAGGCAGGGAGGGAGTGGAAGGGAGCTAGAGCGGGGCAGGGCAGGTGAATATTTGACTGGCTGAGCAGCTCAGGAGCCAATCACATGAGCTCCTGGTGGAGGGTGTAAGCAAGTGGGCAGTGGAGGGAAACAGACAGGGAGCCCATTTGTTGGATCTTCAATTGTTTGATCCACTGTCACTGTGGGAAGTAAATAGTTTGAAAATCAACCTCTGGGGAATTGATCACTTTAAATTCAATGCCCAAGAGTGTTAATCCCATGATTGTGATTTTCAACCCCCAACTCCTGGGCATTGAACATGAATACCTTAATTTTAGAAGCTGAATTTCATCCTCCTAGTTCTGGAAATCAGTGCCTTTGGCAGACATGAAAAACAACCCCTTTGGAATTTTAAGTTTTAGTGGCATGTGCATGAAAATTCTTCAAGTTCACTTGACCTCCCCTCATGCATCATTGGGCTTAGTTCATGCATCACATGTCATGTTCACCCATCTTGCCCTCTTTGAATTGATATATTGGGCCATGACAGCCAAGTGTAAAGACATACCCTACAACAGGGAGGGAGAAAACTGTTAGGATTGCAATCCTAGCCCCTCAATTTTGGTTTACTCTACAGTCATCTGGGATGACTGCTATACACATCATAACGGGCCAGGGGCCTTACAAGACACTATGGGACACCAATGGTTGAGTCAGCACATGGGAGCACTCACCAGAGGACAAGATGATGGTTGGAGGAACCATCCAATACTATATATGGTGATATGCCAGGGACACACCAGTACTTGCACCAGGCCATTTCGGCCCCTAAACGAAGTCCTTCGAGCCTAGTTGAAGCATCCAGCCGACAGTTGAAGCCAGCAGCACTAGCAGTACCTCAGTGAATGAAGGTTGAAAGGCTTGAGATATTGCTAACCCTTTGATCTGGCCTCCTTGGTCTCAGCAGATATTTGAGACATCCCTTAGTCCCCAGACAATTACTTTCCCACATTGCCCGACTACATTGCAGCAACCTCAGTTCAGTTACTAGGGACCTACCATATTGCAAATTTGGCAAAAGTGGGTGCCTAGTGCCTCAGCCAGCATAAGGACAAGATGCCTACCTCTCCTATAGTCCCAGACATCTCCTGCCCAGCCAAACAAATCAATTATGACTTGACCTCTGCGGAATGGAGCAGCCTTGACCATACAATTACTGACACTCATTGAATGACTCTCCCAGCCAAGCCACTCATCACTTGTGTCAAGGATATCCGATCGCGCTGAGTCTCCAGCCATGGACCCAGTGATGAGCATCCAGTGAGTCTACGCGTTGTTTGTGACAATTACAAGACATGTTCAAAGCAGCTACGAAGCTCAGCAACACATTTGAAGTGATTAGCGACCTCAATCCACTTGTTCGAGCCTAGCGGCACTAGCCCCACCTTCGATCAACATCTCAGAACTTGTCCAGAGATCAAGTAGTGTTCCTCAGACCAAGAGCGTGCCAGCGTGTTTGGCACTTTAGCCATTCAAAGCCATCCAAGGATCCCAAGCCCCTCAATTGACCCTTGTCCCATCACCAGCAGCTCCCCATTCGTTGCCTATTGGTCCCTCAGCTCCCTAGAGACCCCAGACACAGTCTAGAACATTGCACGAAGCCCAGTTTCCATCAGGATTGCGTTGTCATGGTTTGCACAGCACATGTTTCACTTGCTCCACATCATTAGTTTCATTGCCAGTTCAATCATAGGTTATTTTTAGCTTCAGGCACACCATCTTTTGCGTCGCTTTCCCCCCCATTTCACTTATATAGGATATCCCCTGTATAGCACAAAAAAAAAAACAAAGAGAACACAGAGACCAGATGATAGCTCCCCCCAGTCGTTCCCCTTGCAGAGTTTTGTTCTAAGCCTGTTCCCCTTGCATCCCTTGCATCCCTCGAGCCTACCCAGCAGTCCCCTCATTGCGTCGAGCCTAGTTTTGTGCCCTCAAACCTTCTTGCAACCTTTGTCTAGCTGTTATTGCCCTCGTCCTCTCAGTATCTTGCGCCCCCTTTGTTCTTTTAGCATTCCCCAGTGTTCCCAACTGTCTAGTGCAGTTCAGCAGGCCTCTCCACTCGCAGCAGTCGCTTTAGGTTGTCTTGATCACCTCAATCCCCTTTGACACCCCTCGTGTGCCTTCGATCAGTCACTGAAGGAGCGCCCGAGCACCTCTGTTTGTTCAGGGTTGGTTTGGAGGTTGAGTCCACCTAGTGCGCATCACTGGATTCCTCTATGTTACATAGATGTCCCTCCTAGCCCAGTCAAACCACCAATGAACAATTGTTTTGTTTTGTTTACTCCCGGAGCCGCCCTCCTGCAGTTGCCAGCATCCAAACAAACCAGTACATCCATCTTGGATTTGATAGGAATGCAGTTTGGAGATTTGAGGATGATAACGGAGGAAAGGAGAATGATGTTGACATGTCAGATCAGTGCTTGAGGGGGATTAGAACCCATGTTCCATGACCCAGCCAAAGCGTCTGCATTGCGTACACCCAGGGACTCTCACAGTTGAAGTCGATTCCACCTCAAGTTGATCAACAGCTTGGTCTGCTTAGAAGAGCTTGCCTTGGCCGGAAGCACCACATTTGCAGTAGGACAAGTTGTTTGGAGAATTATCACAGTTGCAGTACAGGATGGCTATCAAAGGGAGATGGCATCCGGAGGACCTCTAGTCATCATAGGATGAACCCTTGGATGATACGCGGTCATCAATCAAGAAGGCATGTTGCATTTGAGACTCATTCCAGCACATCAACTTATGCCATACTACTCGACCTGGCATGCAGCACAACTTCCAGCAGACTTGACACGCCATTCCCAGCTTGAAGAACTTCTTTGCCACAGGTACAAGGCCTAGAGACAGCGGAAGGCATTGCAACGTGGGCTGTGTGTTATTATTTAGCTTCAAGGAGACTTTGACTGAGGTACCCAAGGGTCCATGGAGAAGCTATGAGATGTTGCGAGTATTGGCAATGTTGGTGGAGGAGTATTCCTGGTTTGTGCCTGGTGCACATGCTTGTTCCTGTTGTCATGGACCTATTCCCATTGTCATGCTTTGATTGGGCTTCAAGAAGATGGTAGCAAGTGGACTTTTACTATGTTGCTGATGTTGGACACTGTTCCAAATTACCCCTTTTGATACTTTGTTTTATATATATATGTACATGTCTTAGACGAACAACAGAGAAGACCTGATTTTTCTTCCCTCCCCTCCGAGTTCACGGTTCAAGTTTTGGCTCTTGCCAAGGTCCCTAGTGTTGTCTTGTCCCAATCTGCGCTCACCTTGTCTCAACCTTTGCCCCAGTATCTTGCATAGCCTTTGACGTGTTTCCTCATCAGCCACACTTGTCCTCTTTGCCACACCCGTCAAGATTCAATCAGTCTTCAATCCTCTTTGTCCCCCTCAAAGTAACTCAGTACCACTCGCACTTCACTTACCACATAACCAGGTGCCTGCTTGCCTTGGTACCTTCAGCCAAGTCTGAGAACCTCCTGGGACTTGCCCCCCCCCCTGTTGTACGTGTAGTGTGTCATTCCCCCCTTCATTGCCTCCCCTTCACTTCAAATGTCACCTCAGTTGATCACTGAAGGTGTGCTTGAGCACTGAGAGATTGGGTTTCTTTTGGGTTTGCCTGCCACACAGCACATCAACAGAAGGATGGCTGGACTAGGAAGGTGGATCGGCACCTTGATGGCATCATACTCAGCATCAGTGCATCAAGAGGATCAGTGCATCAAGCCATCATGCATCAGACAAAGGCACAAGACAGTGCACATGTCTATAAAGGATTGCAATGGGAACACACAATGCCTTGAGGCATTGCCCCTTATGGTCGGGATCTAGAGCAGTCTGGAGAAGGTCTATGAGTGGAGTCAGAGTGGCCATGCCCATATGCACAACAACTGTGGCAGTGCCCAAGCACATGCTCACCAAGAACAATAGGAGTGAGTCAGAGTGGGGGAGTGCTGATGGGACAAGGGGTCCCAAGGGGTCCTCATAGAGTAGTATATAAGTAGGTACAGTGTAGCTGGAGTCTCCCCAGACTTCAGATAGTTTATCTCTCCCCAATTCTATCTCATTCTCATCTCCTTTCTACTCTCTGGCCAGCGATGAGGCCTGTGGGCCCCCTAGGGGGATATAGGGTTGTGGTTGTGGGGCATGAGCTCATAACAAAAACAAACATTTTCTATACTAAGACCTGCTGCTCAATGGTGTTTGGAGTAAAGTTATGCAATTAACTGTTGTCCAAATGGATTGCAGGACAAGACATGGCAGTGTAGTGGGGAGCAGTTATGCTGCTCTCCAGGTGGCTTGCTGGGGGCAGGCAGGACATGCTGTGGATGCATGCAGGCATTGTCTTTCAGTTCTATGTTCTTGAACACATCAGAGGCATGCTTCTTCCAAGAGGTCAAGCACTTTGCTTGCCCTGTAGAAAAGGCAGCTGCACTCAACAGAAGAATGCTTCCCATTGCAATTAATACACTTGAGATTAACAAGTGTAAATGAGCTCGGCAGTGGCCATGTGGGCAGCAGAGGGATGCAGGTGGGCACAAAAGCGCACCAGGGTGGGACATGGGTCCCACCTAAAGCTGGCAGAATGAGGCATTTCAGATATGAAATGAAGGTTGTCATTGGCTGGTGAACAAAGGCAGCTGGCGACAGGTGATGACAGTATCTTCAAAAGGTGGCAATGGGCAAAAGGCACCACCATGGTGTAAATGTCCTTGCTTGAGGAAGGCACCCTCATAGAGGATGCAGAGGGAGCAACATGAGTAGGTGTGCTGTGGTCAACTGCTATCACAGTCCAATTAGCCCAAGGGCAGCACGAGAGGAATCCAAAAAGGGAAGGTGGTTGTACAAGTTCAAGGAGGGCCCACTGTCTCGCCCTCTGTGTCTGCCCACCTGCATCTCCATCCACCCATCTGCTGCTTGCCCATCTCCATCTGCCTGTCTGCTTGCCCATCTCTGTCCACCCATCTGCTGCTTGCCCATCTCCATCTGCCTGTCTGCTTGCCCATCTCTGTCCACCCATCTGCTCACCCATCTGCATCCACCCATCTGCTGCTTGCCTGTCTGCGTCTGCCTGTCTGCTCACCCATCTCCATCTGCCTGTCCACTGCTCACCCATCTGCATTTGCCCATCTGTTGCTCACCCATCTGCATCCACCCATCTGCTGGTCTGTGTCCATCTGCATCTGCCCATCTGCTTGCCCATCTGCTCCCTTCTTGTTGCACTCATTTCCCTTTTCGCCATGCTCGTCTCCCTGCACCCCTACACATCTGCCAGTCTGCTCCCTTTTCACCATGCTCGTCTTCCTGCACCCCTACATGTCCACTCATCTGCTCCTTTCTCATCTCCCTGCACCCCTACACATGTGCCTATCTGCTCCCTTCCTGTCATGGTTGTTCCCTCCTTGCCATATCAGTCTCCCTGCACCTCTACATATCTGCCTGTCTGCTCCCTCCTCATCACAGTTGTTCCCTCCTCACCATATCAGTCTCCCTGCACCCCTATGTGTCTGCCTGTCTGTTCCCCACTTGTCTAATCCCTTTCACTGTACTCTACATGCTTGCTCCCAGCCATCTCCCTCCACCCATCTCCCTCCTGTGTGTCCTACATGTCTCCCTCAGGCAAACTTGTATGTTTTTTTTTTTTTACCAACTAAATGCCTTTTTTGGTGTAGGTATAACTACTGAAAATTGTCTAGCACATGTATAAGATGAGAAAGTAATTAACTCATAGTGTACCATTTGTTATTTCAATTATAAATAATAATAATAATTGTGTTTGTGACAATTGGAATGTGGAACTTCAACTCCCAAGAGTATATCCACCTGACCTGAAACTCACACCATTGAATGTTTCATTTCACACCCCATGGTGTCTGAAATTCATGTGAAAATGAGATGTTCAACTTCCATGTTTCAAGCTCCAGGGAGTTGAATTGCAACTGCTTAGAAATTGAATTTTACCTACTCAGTACTTGGTTTGCATGATCTCAAGAAGGTGCTAATAAAGCACTGACTACATTGAAAAGGAAACTTTCTCCACTTTTTTTTCACCTCTTCAAGGACTTTTTTTTCACATGCTTTAATTCCCACAATGCATGCATTCCGATGGAAATCCACCTGTTTGGTTGTTAAAGTATTTACATAAATCTTAATCCGGCGTCCTTGGTGGCCTATACCCTCCAAGTTGGCACTGAACGTATCACCCGAGAACTCAACAATGTATTAGTATTATTAATTTTTTGAGGCTATGAACATTGTTCAATTGCACATTGTCACAGAACCGAGCAACGCTATGAATGCGAAACGGTGGCAAGAGCGTCAGTCTGCCAGCATCACTTTGCATGGGCCAGGAAAAGCAACACTTCAGCCTCCTTTGCAGGTCATCGACGTAGCAACGACAGGTTAACAACAAGAGGCTAATCACGTTGGGAATGTCGTACAAAAATATACCGCGACATGCCATCGTCCTGCACAACGCGCACCCTCTCTAGCGTAGAACCTGTCCGGCGAGGCTCCCAAATAGTGAAATAGTACCAATATGTTATGCCGATGATCGACACGCAAAAGCCCGCAACAGGGTGTGACTGCAACAAAAAGTGTTATTGTGTTATTTTAAAAAGGAAAAAAAAACTCTCGACTGCAAGAACGTACCCAGTACGGTAGATTCTGGTATGGCTGCGCGCCGCTGCTTGGCGGGATGAACGGGACGGCTATCAAAAATAAGTTGGATAAGTAATAGACAACCACAACCAGTTTCGGGGCCCGGAAAGGTGGAGACCAATTGTAAGACTGATAAGCTCGCGTGTGGAGCAACATCAGCCCCAAAGAGACAAACGTGTTGACAATTGATGTGCAGTATGACGACACTACGCACGCCTGTTATTTTAGCCTTGTCGTGGTAGAGAGTAAACCCCTTACAGCTAATGAGAAATTGGAATATATCACGGGCCGGCGCAAGGAAGAGGAACATGCACGAGACCAAGTATTGCGCAGAAAGCGCGTTCAAAGGCGCGCCGTATGGCGAATTACTTGCCAAAAATGATGACCAGGGGAGTATCCCCTCACGGCCGAGTTCTTGGACGACTTTATATAGAAGACCGCAAAGTTAGTATGGCTTTTCAAAAGATCAAAACAATTCGTTCGTACCTCGCCCTTGAGCAAACTGCCCAGCAAGCAAATTCCCTAGTACAGATAGGGCTATGAACGCGCTCAATATCTGCAATGCTGTCAAAGGCGCAAAAGGTTGTTAAATAGATCAACCCACCCTTTCTGTTGCCGGGCCAAACAGGTTACGAAAGAAGAGGGCTCTATAGCATATACGTGTTCAAACACTTCGTTATCAATAACGTAGACTCTCAGAACTTACGCTACGATTTGTCGGCTGGCCAAAATATCGCGCTTTGAAACAACGGCAAAATAGGCAACGTTGATGAGCAAATATGCTATCGTTATCAAGAACATTGCCATGGGTGCCGCACGCTTGATAGTACGAACAGGGTTCTTCACTTCCGACAGTGCATAATTGGCAGTCGAGTAACCGATGAACGACCTAGTAATGAGGGCATTGAATATTGAATCCCGGAAGCGCCAATGAAAAAAAAAAAAAAAAAAAGTCTAGCCTCACCAGATGACGTTGTAAATGCCAGTAACGAATGCGTTGACACCTGTTCCTGAGCCTTCCCAGAAGTGCCGCCATTCGAAATTGTGAGGCGGATCGTATTCATCACTGACTTGGAAGCCAGCCACCCCAAGAAGAGAAAGTATGCCCGCCAGAGCAATGGCTGAGAGGATGAACAGCTTAAACATGCCAAGAAAGTTTTGCAATCGGATGCCCCATTTGAGCATAGTTCCGTGAATTAACACGAGACTCGTAAGGCAGAAGAAAGCAATCAACTGGGTGTTGTACCGTGATGGGTAAATACCGACGGAATGCATAAGATCTTGGAACACAAATGTCGATCGTTTGCTGAAACAATCAAATGAAATGACTTACATTGGCTGAAAACTACGCTGTTTGCTGCCGCAGTTCCCTGGCCCCCAGTTAGAGAAAGATTGAAAAATGGCCAAGGAATGGCGAGATACGCACCATCAAGAACAGGTACACCGCATATATACAGGTTATGAAAAATTGTGGGCGTCGATAAATGAATTCGAGGTAATTCTTCTCGCCTCCACTGCGAGGTAGGCCCTATACAATGGGATGAAATCAATTTACGACCGGAAACCTGTGGGGTTACTACACACGCTTCCGAGCTCGACGTATACTGCAGTGCCTGCAGCAGCTATCGCAGCACCCAACAGCCACATGACGAACGTGACGCCAACGCTACCGGAGGCGCGTAAAATGATGCTTGGGGTTGCGTATATGCTAATTCACTGGATTCAACACCTTTTGAACGAGGGAGCGTAAACAGCCTTGTGGGCTCTTACCCAGAACCTATCACATGGTTGAAGATGAGCAAAACGGCACTCGCTACGCCTGCCAGATGAATGGGAAAACGTCAATGAACAGACTGCCACGTAGAGGTCAGGAGGAGCCGGATAACTCAACCAAGTTGGCGTCTGCCTTGTGGGACGTTGTCAAAGGATTCTCCGTCTCGTGCTGAAAGGATTCGCAGTCAGTTTGGTCAGTGGACAACAGCAAGTGACATAGCACCATCATGATCTACATTGTCCTGATGTGGCCCAGGCAGCGGGGCAGCTTCATCTGCTGCAGGGAGTGCAGAGTCATGTGTGGAACCGTAGAGGTTCGAGTGGCTGCTTTGAATAAGATGTTGGTCTTCTTCAGAAGCCATGTGAGTATGGCTCTGTGGAAGCGAGCCTATTTGTTCGGGTCACCTAGACCTTTAGGACCCTGTCAGATGCCGTAATGCGGGGACTTAAGTTATTGGGAGCAAACGTAATGAACAGCTTTGAGAGGCTGAGAGGTCGCCGTTGCCCTGATCTTGTTGTCTGCCAAGTTCCAACCCTACTGTGGTCTCCCGCCAACCACGCCGCCTCCTCCAACAGACCCCGCCTGGCGTCCTCTAGTGCTTGCTGCATATCCAGCACCCTCGCCGCCTCCTTGGCCTTTTCGTCATCCTTTTCCAGACGTCTCCCATTCAGATGTGATATCTCGGCATTTGAGGATGAATGTTGTAGTTGGGATTACATAAAGTCTTCCACTAATGAGAAATTGGGATACATCGCAAGATGCAGGTGGCAGAAGAACCTCTGACTCTTAACCTCAACTTCGAGAATGCTGCAATCTGGCACCTGCAGCTGCCTATCCAGCTTTAGCGGTCAGTGCGTTAGCGCCCCCTCGGCATCTCTCTGCCTCGCAACTGCCGCGCCGTCGCCGCCTGCAGCTGCCTATCCAGGTGCCTATCCAGGTGCCCATCCAGGTGCCTATTCAGCTGCCCATCCAGGTAGGCATTCAGCTCCCTATTCAGCTGCCTGTCCAGCTGCCTGTCCTCCTCCCTCCGCCTTTCCTCCTCCCTCCGCCTTTCCTCATCCTCCGCCCTCCGCCTTTCCTCATCCTCCGCTGCTATCGCCGCCTGGTGCCGCCTATCCTGCTCGTTCTGCGCCGCCTGATGCGCCGCCCTCCCCGCCGCCATCAGCCTCATCCACTCTCTGTCTTCATTACCATTGGCTAGCCGTCTCCCATTCAGATGTGATGTCTTGGCACTCGAGGATGGGTAATCACGCGCTACTAGATTGCGGCGATGATACGCTCCCTGGAAAAAAAAAATTAGAACATCACCAAGGTTCACAGGTCCATGTTACCGTGTTCCCATCATTTGGAATTTTGCCTGCCGCGCTCAGGGACAGGAAAAAGAATAGAACAGTGATTTGTGAAAGGCGCATGGAAAAAATGAGAGGTGTGATAATTAGGACCAGCCTATGGTACTGATGTCGGGTCGAGGAAGAACCAGCTTCGCGCTCAAATGCTATTCAGTGGCGATCTCGGCCATCACAATGTCTGCGCGATATCCCACTGGTGAGGTTACGTTGACGACGACAATAGGCTATACATAGCATGTCGATGTATACGCTTTCGCCCCTGCCAGGTCTGATACTGTGATCAACTCGGGAGCCAGTGCTAGGAGAAGGAGACCTTGACGTTTTTTCCACTCTTTGTTCAGGTCATGGTCCAGTCATGTAGGCTCAACAAAGCGCTCCCCCGTTTGGGTAACCGTGCCTAATCAAGCACGGAAACGCATGTCTTGTAGCGAGTCATGATGACGATCGATGCTCGTATTCTCAATTGGAACGATCCATCGCACTAATCAACTTCCAGTGCATCCGTTTCCATTTGTTCCAGCACGGGTACCATGGGTGTGGTGCTACCATATCGCCATCTGATGTTGCACCGCCTGGTCACCACCGCCCACGGCTGGCAGGAAATATTCGACTTTGAGAGCAGAGCCTCGAGGTCGTCCGGAAAGAGCTGAGCAAAGTTCTCCATTGTGAAAACTCTAACGTCCTACTGCGGTCGCCTTGCCGGTGGTGCATCTCTCGCCGTCTGCCCCGCCGTCTGCCCCGCCGTCTGCCCCTCCGTCCTTGTTTGCTCCCGCCGCCGAGCTTCCTGCGCCCTCTGCCTCTCCGACTCAGTCAAGGCCATCATGGCCACTCGATTATCCCTGATCGTCGGTTGCTCATCCTGTTCCGCTAACTTTAAATGCTCGTATTTCCTCGGTGGAGGGTGATCGCGCGCTACTAGACTACGGCAACGATGAACATCAGAGGTCGGTGTTGCCGTGTTCCCATAGATTGGGATTGCGCCCGCGCTGTACAGGAAAAAGAGCAGAACGGTGATTTCTGGACGACGCATGGATAGGGATGATTAGGACCGGCCTAATGCTAGATATCGGGTCGAGGAAGAACCAGCTTCACAACTCAGATTATGCTCTCACGGCCATCACATCATATCGATCAAACGGCAATAATTACGCTCGGCCCCCGAGAGACTGACTACCCACTGGGTAAAACCTACGCGGCAAACCCCACCCGGTTTCTTCACCGGATACATTGAGGAGGCTCCTGCCGAGTTTCGGTTAATTCCATTCTTCCCAGACCCAGCTACTGCAACTGCCTGATTCTCAACTGCAGAAAACATTCAATAGGCCTCCTCAATATTCTTCGGTATTCACTCCTGGCCTCGGGTAGATGAAATACCTTATTGACGGACAAGACTGAAGGATCTGCCATCTATTCGGTCGCGGATGCTTTGCCTGACGAAGATGATGGCGAGAGAAGGTCTGCTGTCGAAGGCCTCTTGCAAGGATCTGACGACTTTGAAAGCATATCCTATATGTCAAGGTCATATGCAGCTGCCTCTCCTGGTCCTTTGCAGAGTTGTATACGAATGGAGAGGAGACGTGCATGAAAACGGATAAAAAAGCAGCGTGTCATCTTACATGTCACATTTCAAAAATAGCGCAGCCCTCAGACCAGATAATCTATGCATGCAAAAAACGTGTTATACGTGCAAAAAAACGTTCAACTGTTCCCTCATTGGTATGTCCATTTAACCGTGATGACATGAGATGCATTGCAGCGCTGGCGTTTCGTTAAAGAGCGCGTCTAGCCTGGCTCCTTTGCTGTCAACGATTTAGTGAAAATAGAGATATGTTTAACGTGTTTTTAGTCGACCACGAAGGTCTAAGCCCAGGGCCCACGACAAGGGAGCAGGAAAAGAGACAAGTCTCTTCACCGCCCCCGAGAAAAAGGAATCGCTCACCTTTTACCGCGATGCTTCGTGCATTGAGAGCAAGTTTGATCAAGACTTGCTCCCTGCTCTTTCAGCACTCCGCAAAGTCTCGCCCACTTCAACCTCCCCTCGTGAGCGAATTGTGCCGAGTCTATAATATCAACCTCGTTCCATTCCATTCCAAGAATGCACCTCTCAAGAAATCATCTTGCCCTCCCGGTTCCCCTCCGTCACGAATGAGAACGATGTCCAGCATCGCATTTTCGTTCCACTCGTCCCACAGTTCTTCTTCACTTACCGTCGACTCGTCATCCTGATACAAGGTCACATCCTTGAATGACCAATCATTAATCACTCACCTGTGCGATGCTTTAGTCCGGGTGGCTGACTGTCATGACGATGACGATGCTTACCTTTTTCGATTGTTTCTTGTCGCGCTTGATCCAACGACTCAAGATCACTTTTTTGATAACTGAAGGAGGTAAAAAGGATATCGCAGATGATATCGGTTGTGATGATGCAGATAATGCAGGTAGTCGTCAAGGATATCGCAGATATGCGCAAGACGATGGAAGCTAGATGGTAGTAGCTGAAGAAGTGTGGACAAATTTCGAGCAGCCGCCGTCGATCGGTCCCGATCATAGCGGCTGACGGTTTCCTTGCAAGCTCCAAGGCGGCGGACTGCTGGCTTGCGCGAGTCAGCAATCAATTATGCAGGGTTATATGGGGGATCAAATTTATTCAGTCATCACTATCGTGTACATTGAACGAAGTACGAGCACGCTATTCTATGTTGAGCCTCTAATAATACGCCGTATCACACACCATACTCTCAATTACACAGAGAGCAAGAAATTGACATTATACGTCAACAAGATATTATAAGCAATTTACAACCTTCTTTCCCATTTCACAACATCGCTTTTTTTCAAGCACAGAACAACCAAATCAAAACGAAATATACAGCAAGCGCTTACTCATTGCATCTTGCCCAATACGCGTGGATGAGAAACTTCAGCCATGTTGATAAAGATGTCGTCAGCCGGGTGGCGGTACAGCGGCGCACGGAGGCGCTTCTGGTCAAGGTGGTGGCCGATAAAGCCGATGCTCCGTCCGAGTACAAACAGGCCGTTAAGAGTTCCAATCTGGGTTTCGTCAATCAGCGGAACGAAGACCGCTAAGGGAAATGCGTTACTGACCTTGATGTACTCATCAGCTTCCTCTGGTGTGAAAGCGCCGCTGTCAAGCAACAAGTCGACGAAGCAAACAGCGATACAGCCGTCAACGTTTAGAATCAACTGTAGTACGTTAGATCTAAATGGCCCCAAAAGTGTTTAACTTACTTACCGTGTCCTTCTTTGACGTCGTAACCTTTTCGACGGCAAGTGCATAGTCCAACAAGGTATGGCTGGGGAAATGCTTCTGGACATATTCCTTGACGAGCTTGACGCGAAGATCAGGGTTGTTGACACTCTTAATCTTATGCCCAATTCCGCTAACTAATCGGCCATGAGCAAATCAAATCGAAGAAAATGTAATCCAGTCGCACTCAGTTTGTTCGCCTTTCTGCAACCGTCGACAAACTCGCGCGGCGTCAAGCCTGTGTCGCGAGCTTCTGAGAACATGGAGGCGGCTTCGTCGAGAGCACCACCGAAACGGCTACCGATCGTCAACAGACCGGAGGCGAGCGACGAAATCAAGTCTTTCCCGGCACGGGTTGCTACGATCGTGTTCATCGCACCAGAGACGGCTGGACCGTGATCGGCCGTCAGCATCAACACCATCTCAATAAACTTGGTCGCCCACGGTGGTAGGCCTAAGTGTGTCCATCAGTCCAAAGTCTCGCAAGGGATGGAATGGCACTGACGGCGCTTGAACCACAACAAGCTGACGACACCCCCAACACCAATATCCTCCTTGAAGACATCGGAGATTCGCATACCAGCGTACAACAACTCTTGTCCACGCTCGTCCGAAATAGTTGAGATGAACGCAGCCGGTTTCCTGATGAGGCCGAGTTCCTGAGAAAGATTAACATACGCGCTTTGGTTTCAACTATATCACGTACCTGAGCCCACTTGTAGTCCATCGGAATAGTGGGAGGATCTCTCTCCTTCTTCGGCTTAATCTTCCCGCTCCGGACGAGATGTTCGTACGTCTCCTTCAAAGCTCGGGGCAACTCCTCAAACGTATCGGGAACAATAAAGCCCGCCTCCTTCATTGCGCGGTTCTTGGCATCAGCAGTCTCCATGTCACTGTTAGCCATACTGCCTGCGTGACCGAATTGCACTTCAGTCGTGAACATCTTGGCGCAGGTGCCGATCGCCCAAGCAACGATGGGCTTCTTGATAATGCCCTTCTTGACTGCATCGATGACACGATATTCTTCGATGCCGCCGACCTCACCGAGAAGAACGAGCATCTTGCAATCGGGATCCCGCTCGTAGCGCAGGAGGTGGTCGATGAAACTGGTGCCAGGATAGCGGTCACCACCGATGGCGATACCCTCGTATGTACCATCGGTAACGAGGGACAAGATGTTGTTGAGTTCATTGGACATACCGCCCGACTTGGACACGTAGCCGACGGAACCGGGACGGTAAAGTTTCGACGCAATGATGTTGTCCATCATGCTGTACAGATCGTGTCAGAAAGAATATAGAGCTCGAGTAGCTTACGTACCCTCCAGAGTTTCCGATCCTGAAGCAGCCAGGCTTAATACCACCGACGGTAGCAGGACCGATGATGAGCACGTTCTTCTCCACTGCCTTCCAGAGAATTTCGCGTGCATGTCGCTCGGGAACACCCTCGGCAATCAAGGCAATAGCCTTTATCTGAGGATAACTTAAGCACTCGAGGGTGCTGCTGTAAACGCTACGGCTACTCGCAAAGTTGACGACTGCGTCAACGTCGGGATGCTTGGCAACAGCATCCTTTACACTTGTATAGACGGGGAGAAGAGTCTCCTTAGTTCCCCAGTAGAACTTTTGAATGTGATGGCCACCAAATGGATATATCATGGCAGCAACAGAAGGGGTAGCACGACCGCAAGAGTAATCAAAGTCGAGCATTCCCTGAATCGCGCGGGGTTGCAGTCCGTAAACGAACGAGCGAGTCTTTTCGTCAAATGGACGGAACGAAGGCCTAGCAGCGCTAGCAGAAGTTTGGAAGTGGACTATCTGATCCGACGGCTGGGTGCGCTCTCCGTCAGCATGGATTGCTCCGATACTCGTCTTCTCAGACGGCTCTTCGATCGTTGCCACTCGTGGAGGAGGAGATTCCATTTGTACAGACTTGAGACCCAAATCCTTGTTCTTACTGACTTCGACGTCAAGAGCGAGCGGAACGATGTCGGTAATATGCGTATCCGGACCGAAGACCCTGATCGGGACGCCGAGGCTCTCGCCAAGCAGGCGCATCGCCTTGAGTCCCTCCTGGTAGTTGGGACCACCACGTCTGACAAAGATCTTGACAGAGTGGGCGATTAGCTGGGCCCTGTACTCTTTCAGAGCGCGGATAATGCCCTTGAACGTTGCCGCTACGTTTGTAAAGTTGGCGATACCACCACCAATGATAAGAATCTTGCCATCGGGTCGAGGAGTTCCACGTGTCATCAGATCGACTAGGGGGGTATCAGCGTTCGTCGGACGAATGAAATCAGAAGTACACATACTAATCGTCTTGGCATAATCGTATGTCTGGCCTTCGCTCGGAGCACCAGAGTACTCGCCATAATTAGCGAGCTCATGGGCGAAACCGTGTGCAGCAATGGCGTCAGAGTAGACAACACTAGCACCGCCGCCAGCAACCATAGTCCATACCCGACCCTCTGCGTTCAAGACAGTGAGCTTCAGAGATGCACCTGTCGACGCGTCCAGTTTTTGAATGTAAGCTTCTTCTTTGGTCAGGTCGCGACCAAAAGGAGCGGGCCAAACCTAAAGGAGCACATTAAATAATATGGTATATATATGCGCTCAAAATGCGTACCATAGGTGGTCCACGGTCCGCGGTGACAGTACCCTTTCCAGTCAAAGCCGTCTTGGTTTCCTTGGTTTCGTTTTGGGCGTATACCGTCAGGTCACGAGCGATCGCCCATTTGGGTCCGCAGATGCTTTCGGCGGTCTGATCGAGCTTGGCAGCCATATCCAGGTAACATACTTGAGGCTCGCCACCTTGGACGGCGTCGAGGACAACCAGGGGGTTGATTTCGAGATAAGCGAAATGCAGATCGACATAGACGCTGTAAAGGCGAATAAGGAAATCGACAAGCGTTTCTTTCTTTTCTGCAGGAACATGCTTAAGCAGAGTATCCGCTATTGTCTCCCGAGAGGGGAAGGGCTGCGTCACGGGAATATTGAGCACGAGAGCCTTTTCATCGACATCACCAATGTCGACACCACCCTCGTGTGTGAAAAGAATGTTGTCACCCTCACGCGCAGAGGTAATGCAAACATAATATTCGGTGTTGGAGGGATGAGGAAGGAAAGGTTCGATAATGAAGTTGTTAAGGGTTCCAGTGACGGCCTCAACCTAGGGAAGATGTCAGATGAGATCAAAAACACGTGGTTGATAGTCCGCGCATACAACGCCTGCCGGAAAACGCGTGTGGAAGTAATATAGATGTGATGAGATTGGGAAGAGGGTGAAGAAGCGATCGGCGATAGAAGAAGGTATATCGCAATCATGTGGACGTAAAATGCAGGATCTGATAGAAAACACGAACTTTTTGAGGTTTCCCTGCACGCTGAGAGATCCATGCCTTTGCCTCGTCCCACGTCTTATTGAGAGCGAGAAGACCGGCTTTTCCACGACGCTTGATGAGCTGATCGGGCTTTGCGACGAGTTTGGTGGTGAAAACCCAGCTCGGAAGCTTGGAATCGGGAGTGATGGAGTTTGTCTCTGGATCCCAGGAGACCTGAGCGACTTTGGGAGCGGGATAGTTAAAGTTTGTCTTGACTTGGGCATGGGGGGCGACAGCTGGAGCCCTTTCTAACCAGTAGGCGAGGAGAAGCTTGGCATCGTATTCACGGATTGCTGCGGAAGGAATGAGCTGATACAGACATGCGGGACCAATGCATACCTTTGGAGGACATGATGGAGGGAAGAAGGCAGGAGAGGGAGCGAACAAAAAGATGGTTGGGTTGCGCATTTTAAGAGGATGCATAAATGGTACTTGTCCCCAAAGTTCCCACGGCGCATCACACGACAAGTTGCGCGACAATAATTAATAATTTTATTGTATATCGCGATCGGGCCATCGTTCGCAGACACCAGCATACACACAGTCTCTCCAGGCCGCATACATCAACACCACAAAATTCTGTCCCTCCGGACTTCCGGCCGTGTACGGCGTTGTGTCGCCCCAATTCAGCGGATTCACGGCCGGCGTCACCGTTCCGTTCGCCGTTACATGCGGATCCCCATCTGCATCTGTTCCGCCAAGCGTCATCCTCACCCAGTCCGCCCACGCCGCATAATCGAGCGCCTTCCATTCCGGCAACACCCACTCCGGCATCGCTGCCATTCGATACGCAACCGCCGCGAGTAAGCTGGTGCCCGACGTCTCCCCATACCCGTGCCCGTCCAAATCAAGATAATCATTCCAGTAATTCCGTAACAAAAAGTGGTTTGGATATGAATTCATCGCCGCATCTAGAATCTCCTGAATATAAGAGCTTAGCTCCTGCGCCGCTTCATCTCGCCACGGACGATTTGCTTTCGCGACGGGCGCTTTCAGCACAGTGGCCAAGACGCGCGTCATCCCCGCTGCAGCCCATCCGTTTCCCGTCGACCAAACACCGGGATCGGTGCTCGCCGGGCCCAGGATATGTGTCCACGCCCCCGACAAGTACGTATCGTTCGTTAATAGAATAGCTCGTTGCAATGTACATTGATCGACAGCTTGTCGAAGCATGTCAAGATCATCAGTGGCAGCCCCGTAATATGCGATGAACGGCGGTGCCATATACATGAAATCAGCCCTATCCCAAAAACATCATGAACGGTCAATCAAACTAAGAAATCGCGGAAACACGCACCATAGCTCAGGGTAATTATACCGCTGCGAAATCGCCCCGTTCCAAAACTTGGGGGCTTGATTCAATACGTAATCAAGTTCCCTCTTTGCAGCATCTGCCAACGTCGCGTTCGTCATCCCTAACAGGTACGCGCTGATCCCAAGACTAGCAGGATCGCCCACCGCTCCGTCTCCATAAATCAAAGTATTAGACCCCGTCGAGAGGTTGAACTTGGTCGATGCATACGCAAGGGACCTGCTGTCCTCAACGGACAGTGTCGGGGGAGGGAACGGATAGTCTCCAAACACGGAGACTTGCCGTTCATACAATTCGAGAAGCGCCTCCGCTGCTGTTCCATACTCCCATGAATGCGACGGAAGAGTCTTTGCGAGGTGCGCAACTTGGAAAATGTCGAACCCGGGATCGAATGGTATGGCGGTTGAGCTGGACAACGACGCGCCCGCGGCCGTCCTCCAATTGTTGAGGGCGGAGAGAGCCAAGAAGATAGCAACGCTAAATCTGGCCATGGACGGGGAGAAATATGGGAGATGAGGTTTAGAATGTCTGTGTGATCCAATGCGCAATTTATAGTGGGACTAATCCCATAGTTGGACGCCCTTCTGTCATGGTTGCCATTAGAGAGCATCGGGAAGGTTTGGGAGCTGGAGTGAAACGTGATAAACACCCCTGGTTCCACATAGAGAACCATGATGGTGAGATCGATGAATGATCTAGACATATTCGGCTTACACGCGGCTACCCTGCCAAAGGTATCTAAATATACATGTGCCGCTGCTAGCCCACAGGAATCCCCATATGCACAGTTCGTGAACGTCGAAACGCCAGTTGAACAGCCCAAATCTGAATTATATGATCTTGGTGATCCGAACAACCAAGCTTATGCCCGACGAGCTCAGCAGCTCGAAACTAGATACTAATCAGGCACAGCCACACACATAGGAATCGTTCGACTCGAGGACATCTGCAGCGCATACTGGAAAAGTTTCGAATCACCTAGCTCCTAACACTCCTTCTCAGCTTTCGGGCCACAGGGGCGAAGGCTGCTTTAAAATATCATCACCTTACAATACATAACGACACTGGTCTTCCCGTGGCGATGCCTTACCTCAGTAGATGTAATGCATGCCCAAGGCTTGGTCAAAGTCCTATGCATTATGGTGAGTATGCCTTGTGGGAGAGCATGGCCAACTTGGTTACGCGGAAAATCATAACGGCGATTATGCATTGGCAACGCATATGCATTATGGGAGCCTACTCGTACATTGTTTGCCGACCCTGCAATATCTTATCGATCATCGTTTACGCAAGTCATCTGCCTCGACAGGTGCTTCCATCCAAACTGGGGAGACCCACATGACGTTACAACCTCATGTCGTGCTTGAGGGAAGCCGAACACTTAGTAAGTAGCTAACTTGACAGAAATCATACTAGACGACGTTAGCTCAGCCGTCTCGGGTGATGAGGGCTAAAAGCATCAGTTTATTGTCAAGGAGATCAACAAACGTGAGAACCGTACCTGTGTTCCGGGGCCGTCGTGTGAATTGGGAAGTGTACTAACATATTCGACAGTTCTACTCACACCACCTTTCCACGCATTGCTTGCTTCATGATACGGCGGAGCTTGCTCTCTACAACCATACCAACTGCTTCCGGCATTCATCGGAGCGACACGCTCTCATGGGTTGCTAACTTACGGAAACTTGAAGGATTATTAGTCAAGCTAGTCGTGAAACCCCGGTAACCTCCACCGAAGTCGACGAGTGTTACAAATATTCGTCGCACAGAGCACAAAGGCTGCCCAAACGTTGATCTTTTACAGATAATCAATCTGACGGAATTATATCTTGCTCTCTATCAATCAGGAATCCCGGGTTTCGACTGCATACACGGATCTTGAGGCCATCATCGTTGGCCAACCTACATTGCGTGTTCTCGGAATTTCTTCAACGGCCGTTTGCCGAAGGAAGTTGTGACCATCAAAGCCTTGTCACATGCTTTGATGACTCAAGATTTCTTTCGTAGAGACAAAGTAAGGCTGTCTACCGGTCCTGCCAGGATTACTCAATAGGATATTGGGCTGCTCAAGGAAACAACAACGACTTGCATCCCAAAAAATATTGCAAATCCGAGTTGGAGCTTTTCACTTTTCGTCTCCGAAAGAGGTAAAACACTATATGCATCTCCACGTCTATCACTTCAGTTGTTGGATCCTTATATGTAACTGTCCCGACATGGCAGTTATCAAACCCCTTACGATTCACTATGTTGAAAAACGTCTGGTGGTTGCGTTTCGTCCTCCCAAGATGTATTATCAGCTGTTGTCAAAGGAGCCCCAGTCATGTTATAAGGTTATGATTGTCCCTATCAATTTCGTTTTACGCGTACAGCCCCCCATGATGGTTGTTGCCTAGCGATTAATATGCGTCGCATCTTCGTTTGTGGTCTATGGCCAGCCTAAAAAAGTTATCACACAATCAAATTGATAAGGAATGGAAGTAGTTGTTGAGTTCACCCCATAGACATGACAAGTATGCTCTCATGAATGTAATTATTAACACGTAAAGTCAATGTTATTCCAATCAGGATCCCAGTACATCTCTTCTTGCTGATCGTGATCGGGACCTGTGAAGCAAGATTCAGTACATCTGCATTCACGTCACAACTGCTTACATGACATGGGATGGAGCACCGTCAAACGAAGCTTGGTCTTGGGACCCAATGTTGTGCTGATCGTGATTGTGCCTGTAAAGCAAAATTCAGCATATCTGCATCCACGTCATAACTACTTACGTGACATGGGCTGGAGAACTGTGAAGCGAATCTTGGTCTTGGTAATGCGTGAAATGAGGCGGTACCATCTGATCCAGTCAGAAAATTGGTTTTGGAATCAGAAGCCCGCGCCGAATACCAGCCCAATCGAATTCTTGCGGATTGGCGCTGCAGTAGAGCAATGTCCAGATGACCCACATCCATGTCAAAATCACCTACATGGCATACGCCTTGAGGTTTTTCCATTGTTCATCAGTACTTTGATGAGCGAAATCAGCTTCTCCACATGCACGTCACAATCCCCCACAACTTACAAGTGATATTTCCCCTTTTCAAGTTCGAGAGCTTCAAGTAATGCACTTTTCGTTGCCCTCGTGTAGCGTTGGTTCACAACAATGAAAGCAAAGTATTTGTTTTCTTCGCTGGAACCGATAAGGCGGCCCACGCCCTTCCATTTCTCAAAATCATACTCATAGTTTATCTTCCAAGCCGGAGTCTTGATGAATGACTTGACAATGACAGAAGTAGTAGCTTACTACATTCCTCTTCTAGTGTTGCCTTCGCATCAAAGATGGGAAAGCAGTCAAAAAAAGATCTGACTTTCAAGTTAGGCAGGCCCAACTTCGCCTACCGCTGCCCCCCGGAATCACAGTAAGACAACATCGAGAACAAATAGCCTACACGGCGCTCAGCCTCAGGTGTAGATACGGAATTCATTGGTAATGCATTTGTGATGCATGTGAAGAAAAGTAGAAAAGTGGTGACGACCGCCAGTGAGTTGAACCGCATTGCGGCCTGAGGCCTGAGGACGAGAGGACCAGCCTACTCTACGCACGGTGACTGTTTTATGCAAATTCAGTCGGCCAACGTGTTTTGTCACATAGATTCCTCACAGCCAAACGACATCATATCTATGTCGTTTGATACAACAGTGAGTCATTTCCAGACTCCGAATGCCCATGCCATCAGAATACACTGATCGTTTAGGTGGCCGACAATCTGATGCACCCGCAAACCATTTCGTTCTTCGGTCCATCGCTTAGGGTGAATTGAAGGCCCGTCTCCCCCTCCGAATCGCTAAGCGCCCTGTGTCATATGGATATGTCAACGGTCGTCCCCGTAGCCGTCAAACGGACGGCGTGCAGCCCTATGACCGATCACAAAGAGTAACAATCTAGGGGGACTGACACCCTCACGACATGTGATAACGTTAACGACCTGTGCACGCGATCCTTTGTCCTTGTTGCCAAATGCCAGTGAAAAACGAACCACATAGGGTCACACCATACGAAATGGCAAGAGAGAAGTGATGAAGAGAGGAGTTAAAATGACGTCCAACAATCTGAGCGTTTTACACTGTTTCTGCTCGAAGCTACCAACTTGGGAAGTCCGCGAGTCACTGAGAACAATTGAGCTGCCAGTGTCCGGGGTCGTTTTTGTACTGTACCATCCCGTTAGTTATAATGCAGCTCACAATTGCCTGGCATAGATCATAGGGATTGGGATTTTAAGCTTGGACGAATAAAAACTGATCTTTTATTAAATAGCAGCCGCAGGCCCGCAACATACATGCAAAATTATCAAAAAAAAAAGTGCCATGCTGATTGTGAACGCCGGGTCGCAAAATTATTTTCTTTTGAAAAGTCACAAGATTTTGCTGTGATACATTGTAAGCGAGGTGGGAAGTCGCAACAACACCGGTCGGGGTAAGTCGCGTTTATGATGCTCATGCCTTAACTGGAAATCTGCAGGTTGCTCTCCTCATGGACGACATCATTGACAATGGGAAGACGCTGACCCTAGCGCACGCTACGGTGGCTTACGCTCTGATTGGTCATAGTGAGATTTACCCCCGCAGTGGAAGCATGATCACAAGATGTCTGTTCTAGATATTAGTCCATTGCCGAAAATATCCGTGGGGAAAGTATCAATCTTCTCTTTGGATAATGGGCAATGTTACACTTGTATACAATCCTTATATTAATAGAACAAATCACGCAGTTCTGGGCTGAGCCTCCGCTGCGTCTTTCTCTCCTTTAAGCAATGCTTCGATGTTGTCACCAGATTTCAACCTTTCCTCTAACGACAGTTTTGGCGCCGTTGATGAATACCCAAGCTCTTTAATCCACATCATCAGGTCAAGTACTAGATGGAAAAATGAAACGTACTGAGGCTGGGGTACTGCAGGAGGAACTTCATCAACTCGCGCAGGCAACGCAGAAAGATTCAGTGGGTAGGGGGGTCCTATCCACGCATGATGATCTACATGGTCCCTGTATCATTGTGTTAGTATGATGGTTCCGGTTGCAGCTAGAGGTCACGTAACTCGAGCTAAAGATTCGGGAGGAAATCAGAATAGCCGCATAACTGGGTATGTGATGCTTACTATTTCACGCGTTAGGGGATGAACGAGAATACTTCATCCGAACTTGCTTAGTTGGAAATAATGTCCCGCGGGTCGAAATTGTCTCACCTCAATTGTCCTTTGTTCTTGGACAAGTAGGAAAACACTGACGCAAACGATTCCGAGGGGGCCCATATTTCGTAGGAGCCTGTTCATGAATTATACCGAGTCCCAAGACCAGCCTTGAGCGCTTACCGGCGGGATGGGGGCCGAAAGGTTCGGTGTGGACGCTGAGAAAGGGAACCGCGACAAACGCACCGTCGCGCCTGAGCTGTAAAACAGCATCACGCAATTCAAGCGCGGCTTGATGCTCTTGACCATTTTTTTGGTGGAAGTAGATGTCTTATCCATTCCTCTAGTAACTTCAGATGGGAAAATGCGCACAACTCACGGAAGTGCCATTCCCTGTGCAGTAAGTTGGTGAGAAAATTTTGCAAATAAAGTATCGACGAACTTGATCTCGGTATCGAGCACATCGCGAAGATCGGTCTGGGGCTTGGACATGATATATGATAGTGGACGGGTCACAATTTGTTTGCTCCATTATGCACCGCTTTTATAGTAGAAAAAGCACCGCCACTAATATAATCAATTGGGGGAATTGATCGGGTCTCTCGGTAGCGCTCAGTCGACCCTCTCATGCCAAGTATACTCCTTTGTGATCTAGAAATCTAATCCCATTACCTCTAAGTCGTGTCGTTCCTGTGACAAATTGTTGCTTATGCTTCTTGAAAATGTCCACAACGTTTCGTTTGCCCGAGAACTGTATATACTTGAAGTCGACTCCATGCTCGACCTTGTCTAAACGGGAGAAGAAGAGTTGGTAGCTTGGAACCTGTCTCTGAGCGCAAAAAATGCCAAGGCGTTGTACCGTTGGTGGCAGCGTGACTGGAAAATGGCATGTGAGACCAATATGAAAAGACAAAGTCAAGTCTGATTAGGTTGGGACACGATGCTGCGATACACGTCAAGTCTGGTTGTAGGTGGCTCGCCGAATGAATCAAGACCTGTATGTGCTGCAGATGCCTGCCATGCGTTTCGAGGAAATTTGTCCAACGCGTATCCAGGGCAAAAAGAGGAAGAGAAAATGAGAGTTGACGGAGAGAGGGGAGGTTCATGAGCTGGGGAGGTATGGGGCAGTCCAGGTCTGAAATTCTACGTTCAGCGTGAATTGCCGTGATGGATGGATGAATAAACTCGTCGTTAGATTGCTCACGGTCTTTGACGGAGACGAGAGGCGTGCGGAAGGAGCGGAGGTTTGGAGCCCTTTTGAGCAGGGCAGTCAAGTCTTCTGCGTCGGGCACCAAAGATTCACGAAACCAGTGAATGCATTTGAGGGAATGGACACAAGTTGTTGCCAGAGCCGTTAGGATGACGCGAGGTGAATAGTCATTTTGAGCGTATTGCACAGACGACAAGGAAAATGTCACAATCTCCAGATTGGAGAGGCATCGGACGATATCGGCGAGAAGTGCCAGTTCCTCGTCAGCTGGACGTGACGATTCTCGTAACGCGATGTCTAGACGTTTGGCCCAATGGCCCAGAGGACAATTGTCGCCTGAGCGGCGGCGCGATGCCTCGAGCACGCTGCAAATGGATGGCAGATACCTGCCCTGTCCAATGACGATGTTTTCATACAGTAATGGGGTCGCCAGCTCTCTCCAGGCCCTGCAGACGCGGAGCAGGGCGAGCTTTGCCCGCTGGCAAACGATGAGCGGGGGCGCGGATGCTCGACGTGATAAAAAGCACCAAAGAACGTCTGAGAGTGCTCTGGCAGTCGTTTGTGATGAAAAGTTGAAAATTCATGTCGAGAGGGTCTGGATTGAGGACATTATGTGCGCAAGTCGCAAATTCAAAGATGGTCAGGGATATTTCAGGCGGGAATGGTAACATGAGCGTGACCGACTGATGTGACCGAATGTCACGAGTCCGTGACCGTGCCTTCCTAATCTTGCTCGTTCGGGGACCAGGCTCATCTTTCTGGGACACGGTTCAGCATGCAGCGAGTACGCCCTCTACAACTTGGGAGGTGATGAGAATGACTCGAAGTACCAGCAGTTAGGAAATTTGTTGCACTTTGGCTACCAACGCACAGAAAGCATCGTTAGTCAACTTGAAGACGCTCCACATAGTATCAGGGATACTATTGTATCGCGCATAGGCCTTATATCTCGCGATGGCATTTAGATTCGCCCAAGGACGCACAATTCGGTTGATTTGAATACGATCACATGAGTGATCCGACAGAAGGGATTAGTTATCAGGTTCGTTCATCTAGTCCAGATGAGATCGCGCTTCAGGAATGGTTGTTTTCGACTGCATTCACAGCTTCACAGTACTTGGAAGGAATCATTGCCGACCACCCTGAATTGCACCTCCTTGGAATCTATCAAAATTCTATCATCATCTCTTCCGCGCGCCTCTGTGCTGCCGAAAATTAATGTAAGACAACGTCCCGCCGCCGGTACTGCTGCAATGCCGATGGTCTTTTTGG
This sequence comes from Amanita pallidorosea, assembly GCA_023014475.1. Lineage (NCBI taxonomy): Eukaryota > Fungi > Basidiomycota > Agaricomycetes > Agaricales > Amanitaceae > Amanita > Amanita pallidorosea. The sequence goes on from JAEBUS010000062.1 coordinate 261,054, forward strand.
TAGACTTTGAATGGGGACACAGAAGGCTGCCCATGTTGCCCGCTTTTTATCGACAGGGTCAAGCCACTAATGATTGTGTCATTTTTAGTGACGAGGATCTTTTTTCGAGCGTCACGGAAAAGACGAAAGGGAACTGTCGCTTACTCTTATTGGGATCTTCGAACAGAACGGTTGACTATAAAACGATCGAAGCAATGGCGACATGCCTTCCAAATTCTGGATCTGAGTTAATGATCGTCATCGTCCTTGCAAGCATAATGGTAAAATATTTCCTATGTTACTTGATCCGGAGCTTGTATCGTGATTTCTTCTCTTTTGAGATCGATTAGTAGAAACCATGGCGCGTTCCCTGAATTTGTCGAACCTGTTGCTTTGTTGAAAGATTAACAAATCATTTCGTTCTCAGAAGAAGTTCAGCCATGTTTGGTGAAGGAATTGGGAGAAGCATCACCGAGAAAATGGAACGTGACTTTGTTGTCCTCATTGGCATCTTTCGTCTCGGGAAACTATAGACAGGGATAATGAAGAATGAGACACTGCAGATCCATCGTCGCATGGTGCCTATCAAAATAACCAGTTAGGGGAATCGCCAATGCGCCAGAGTAATTGCTGACCAATGTCCAAATGCAAATCACAACGTCGGTTTGAAACTGCCAATTGCACAATTAGAACGTATAATCAACATATCTGGTCATGGTCAATTATGGTATATCAGGTTGATAATCACATCGTGCCTAGTTTATATTCAGCTCATAGTCAAACCCATGCAAACTAAGACGTAAGTTGGGAATGCTGAGTAAGACTGTTGATATTATATGCTCGTGGGAATCCCCAACAGATACCAGATCGTCGTTATGTCCGACTCGGAGCAATGACTCTAAAACGATTAGTTGGGTTTCAATCTACAACCACAGTAAACTGCCAGCCAGGATTACGACTACCTTGGATTCAATGCACTCTACCTCTTTGTGCTCATCAATTTCAGTGAAGTCCGTGAGCGTTTCTTAACACACCATCGGCCGCCGGCGTTCCACAAAACATACACGTTCTCCCGGCGCCCGCTGTTATCCTCGTAACGGAGATTTGTCATACGACGATTTGTATCGACTTTTCATGAATATGCCTTCATAATGAGCGATGGAAATAGGTGAGTACGAGCAGTCTGTAGTCACGACGAAGCCAATATTTTGTAACTGTAAGCAGGCCCTACACCTATTCTGTTTATCATAGCGTAACCTTCTTCTATTGGTTATCTGACTTTGAACCTTATTCCCTTTGATGCACCCGCCACCCAATTTCATTTTGGGCGCAAACTGTTCACGTACTTATAAAAAGGCTTTGCATCGTCCATTAATCCAGCAAACCCCACTGCCCATCATATCAACTACTTCTCAATCGAAACATGCCGAACGTTGCACCTGATTCCAAAATTCTTGTTACTGGCGCGAATGGCTTTATTGCGACTTATGCCATTCATGATCTCCTCGAGCATGGCTATGCTGTTCGCGGGACTGTACGTTCCGAGGCTAGAGGTGCATTCGTCCGAAATGAGTTCAAATCCTATGGCAATCGATTTGAGTTGGCCATCGTTGATGATATCATCAAGGTCAGTGCTTGTATTACCATTTACCAAATGTTGTTCGGACTCGATTCACACCTGGAAAGGAAGGAGCGTTTGACGATGCTGTCAAGGGTGTAGATGCGATTCTGCATCTAGCTGCTCCCGTGCTCAAGAAATTCAAGCATCCCAAAGGTATGAGAAATGTCGTCATTATCTTTTAAAGAGGGTATTAACAGCATGTAAAGAGGTGATTGATCCTGCTGTAAATGGAACTTTAGGCATCCTTCGCAGTGCCCAAGCGGTGTAAGTGCTCATTTCACCTTTTACATTTTCCCACCACAGCGTCTTGTGCACAAGTGACATATATTGCACAGATCTTCTGTGAAGCGCGTGATCCTCATGGGGTCCAGTGTCTCCGTAGCGCCACCAAGCCCAAACCCAAACAGTGTATCGAACGAGAATGATTGGAACGAAGGGTGCCTTGAAGAATACGAGAAAAATGGAGTGAACACGCGAGAAGATGTAGTTTATCAAGTAGAGAAGGTGCTCGCTGAAAGGGGTAAGTGAGCACCAAAGACACGCTCACGTTAATCTAAGTCACCATTTGTTAAGCGGCATGGTCATTTTATAACGAGAATAAACATCAGCTTAGCTGGGATATGACTGTCATACTCCCTCCTTTCGTGCGTCCTGTCTACCTGATTATTAACGCCCATGGAAACGTAACTAGGTTTTTGGAGTGAGTAGTCACATAATCACAAGAATCCTTGGCCGTTGACAACTTATTTCAGCCCTATATTGGTGAGGCAAAGAACCCCAGCGAAATGAATTTTACGGCAAAGGTGTTCTACGATTACATTGTCAATTTCAACAGTTTAGGTCAGCCAAGTGAAGCACTAGCATCTCAGGCCTTCATCTGGGTTCATGTCCGCGACATATCCCTTTCGTTGGTCAAGTCACTGTCCGTTGCTGAAGTCGCCGGAGAAAGAATGATTGTCTCTGCTGGTAATCTTTTGCTCCTTTGCGAGAACGACACACTCATTGATCGGTAATGTTTTAGGTGGATTCACTTGGCAGGACTGGAGTGAGTGCATTGTTGGAGACAACGATGCTGTAGTCTGATGTGGTTCATTCCTAGTCGACTTGGCGAACTCTCTTTCGCCGCCTCCGATTCCATCACATGCGCCCGGTACCACCAAGGCCCTTCCCATAGGTAACCCTGGCGCAGGACAGGCGGTTCAAAGGGGAAGCTTGGAAGTAACGAAGGAGCAGAAGATTCTCGGATTAAAGTACAGAAGCATGGAAGAGTGCGCCAGGGACCTGTTGGCCGACTTTGAGAGGAGAGGATTTTGAAAGGCCATACCCCTCGCCGATGATGTATGTAAAGTACGATTGTTAGAATGTGCTGATCCATGTCTGTGTGATTTATTAAAAATCCAATTATATATTCAACAGAGAATATACTCGAATCGTGTTCTTGGAGATGGAATAATCTCGATTGTAATCTCACCCCGTACTTGATGATGCACTTCGACTATTCAAGGATTTATGGCTCAATGGAAGACACCTCGAGAGTCCGAATAATCATGCTAACTTCCAATGGGTTGCTGGAGTTCAGTTTTACTATATTGATCGACCATGAGAGGGAAAATTGTGTTCGCGACACGCCATTCCAAGCCATTCGGTGCATCTAGCGTTCTTATCAAGATACGATAGCACGTGGGGTTAAAGTTGCAGTAATGTCGGAATTGGATACCATAAATGGATTGAGGCTACTCTTGGCACTGCAATAATGAACGAACGGCCATTGGCCCATTGCGCTGCCATTGTTGAGCGATGACAAGCTAGATCTCGGAGGACGGACGGCGTGACTCTGGGAAAAAGTTTGCCGTGGCATCCAACTGCCAAATCCGTCGTTACCTTCCAAATCTGGAACCGCTTGTGACGCGCCGTGATTGCGTTTGCCCACATGTCCCAACATGATACCTCCTTAAACTCACTGGCTGAACTCCTCGACCTCGCCCTTACTGCTCACGATGCGCAAAGTACTTCAAGGGCGATTTACGCCCTGTATCGCGTCTTTGTCCTGTTGATAACCAATAAAAAGCTTAGTCTGGCAGGTGACGAAGCTGGAAAAGTCGTTAAAGCCTGGTTATGGGAGCAGCTCAACACATACGTTGAATTCTTGGGTGGTTTGATGAAAGATGAAGAAAAGACACTGCGTGTCAGTCCATCGTTTGCACACTGTATAATTTCTGATTTTGCGTAGATCTCTTCGTTGCAGATATTGTTCTCCCTTCAAAAATGCCTGTCGTCAGCGTATTCCAATGTACCGACTTCATCAACATCGCAGCCTCAATTTCACTTGTCTCATTTTCGGAAGATAGTATCTTATCTTCTTTTATGTCCGCCTTCTGAGCGGAGCAAGCAGCGTAAAACGGACGGCATTATCGACCGCGACGTTTTAGACCACTTTAGCGAAACGTGGTTCAGCGTTTGTGTTGATATTCGGTGGTTTTTCCTTCGCGATGCGGCGTAAGTCCTGCATTTGGGTGTCCTTCACAGTTTCTTACATCATGGCAGTACCCTGCTCAATTCAACTCCGCCAAAGTCACATCCTCATTTGCCTTCTAATTTACTCTCAATTTTAGAGCGACTTATGGCATTTCCGACGGAACCAGGCGATTTGACTACATGGTGGGTGCCTGAGCTTGGAACGAAACCCCCAAAACCAAAGCATGTCAAAAAGAAGATGTCTGGACATGATGTTATTGAAGAAGATGACGAAGAAGGTCTGGAGGGAAACGAAGGGAATCTGGATGAGGATGATGATTGGCGCAAATTCTTCGAAGAACCTTCTGAAGGTGACGCTACAAGCACGGCACCGTCTCGACCTCGAGCACGGCTGCATACATTAACCCTCCATCAGTCTCTCCATTCTCTCGCATCCCACCGCGCGGTGTTTACCCGGGCCTGGTTGTCACTGCTACCACGTCTTGTAATCGAAAACGACACATCTGCGAGCAAGGCTCTGGTGTTGCGAGCCTTGAACGTCATGCATCGAGGGGTGTTACCACATCTGACCCGTGCCGTGCTTGTCATGGATTGGGTCGGCTCTTGTGTTGACTATGGTGGGGAAAGGTTAATTACTCTCGGTGGAACTGCACTGACGAATTTCATTGCGTTTCATCGCACCTTTAGGTGGTGTTGTTGGTCTATTAGCCTTCAATGCCCTGTTCGTTCTCATGAGGGATTATAACCTGTACGTATACATCACAGAGAAGATGTACTATCCTGACATCTATGTTCTTGATAGCGACTATCCTCAATTTTACACGCGTTTGTATGCGTTCCTGGATAAAGATGTTTTACATATAAAGCATAGAGCACGGTTTTTCCGTATGGTTGAACTTTTCCTGAGTTCTTCGTGCGTAATGTTGTTGGAGAGGAAATCCGACTGAGACGATTTGTGCAGGCACCTTCCTGCTACAATATTGGCATCTTTCGTCAAACGACTATCGCGGCTGTCGCTGTCAGCACCGCCGGCCGCCATCGTTATGATCATTCCGTTCACTTATAACATCCTGAAACGTCATCCTGTACTAATGACCATGATCCATCATACAGATGATGATGATGACAAATTTAGTGGTATGTGATCGATTAATGAACCACAATCGTCTGACGATCCAATCAGATCCATTCCTACCGGAGGAGATGAACCCTTTACTTACACATGCTCTATCGAGTTCACTGTGGGAGCTGTACAGCCACCGACTACACTACCATTCCACCGTATCGACCCTTGCGAAGATTTTGTCCGAAGCTTTTACAAAGCCAGGGTATGTGATGGAGGATTTCTTGGATCATACATATCACACAGTATGTCACTCATAGCCGCTCGTGCACGATTATTGACTTTCTGAGACAAGCTTTTTGACACGGAAATCAAGCGAAAGCTTAAAAAGGAGCCCGCGTTGGCTTTCAGCATTGATATGCATGCATTAGTCTTTCCTATGGAAAGTGACAATTCGGGGAGAGTAAGCACAGTGGACGGACCTATTCAGCTTCACGACGATGTCATTACAAAGTCCTGGACATTTTGACCTACTCTTCTTGCCACTCTGTCGATAATTGTGATCATCTAAGCCTGGGTTTCATGTTTAGAAAAAACCTAATAAAAGAAACGTCTCAAAAAATGTTTGGAGAAACGAAGAAGACGAATACCGTTCAGCAGCTCAACTATTCATCCATCCTCTGGCTCGATAGAAACGCAACTGGAGGCGGTCTCCCAGCTGCCTCCATACTGGATTCATCATCGGTTCAATGCTCACGTTTGACGTAGCGTTTAGATTTAGGCAACATAAAGTGGCCAAAGAGCGCGCCAAATTTCTAGTAACCAGCCCGGAAAGAAATGTTTTTATACGCAATCACGTTGTGGATGATGCTGAACACATCGTCTCGAGATACCGGATTGTAAACCTGTACGAAACTCATCAATCACGTTTGTCAACTGTAGAGAAGTAAAACCCGTTGTTCGAGTCGTCATCATTGCCCAGTTCTATGATGGTTTTCCCAAGTCCAGGAGACAGGTGCTGGTTCATCAAGCACCGTACTTCTGAAAGCTTCATCACAAGACGGAATGTGGCAAGTATCCAACCCTACTCCGCTCCGTACTCGGCGTTCTCCCCGATGGCTTCATCAGGAAAGAGCTCCAAACGCCAGGCTCGGCTAGGGTCACACATCCTTTGCCCGCCGCCTCGCCATTCTTGTTTTGAACCCGCCAACGTCAAACTTTCAGAGCTTACACACGGAACTTGAGCTGGATCCCATGCTCATCACGCTCGCTGCCATGACGCCGTGATTTGACAAGTCTCGCCAACTTGGTATAACCGTCAAAATTTCAACTGCGGTGCTTGATGTTCATTGCACTGAGGCAAACGTTTGACGTACATAACTTCATCACCAAATCCAAGCCGGGCGTCATCTTCTCAGCAAAGGATGACAAGGATTGAACTTAAAACAAACGGTCAGCCGCGACTGAAAACGGAGAAGAGGCTGTGGGGCATCGGAGCTCACAGCCCTCCTGCGTTTACGTTGTTCACAAATGTCAAGACCAGCGAGTGTCCTGGCACTGGAGACATGGCGGCAGGCGCGTCCTGGGCGGGAGCGATGATCTGGACATCCAAGGCGGGTTGCAAATCGCCAGTGTAAATGTGAACGATTCTAGGGGTGTGGATGGGAACGGAGACGACGACCGGCGTCAATATAGGCAGCGGAGATGGGAGCAGTGGAGGTAGTCATGGTATGCATGGTGGTGGTTAACTGGAAAGAAGGGAGAGATGCGCGTGGGCAGTTTTAACTTCTAAGATTGTCAGCCGCATTGCTTATGTGATGGGATTAGTCACTCGTCATGAGCAAACGTACCGCAATGAAGCCTGTGGTCACAACCTCTCACTGAGACGATGTGTGTAGAAACCAGGGCTCCGAATGTATAGTAAGATGGCCTATCTCACTGTTTGAGTTGAGAGTATGAACTTGAGGCTGCCAACGTCTACGAGAGAAAAGCGCCGGGGAGTGTTATTTCTCACAACGGAACCTGGGCATGAACGGAAAACGTGATATCTATGTCAATAACACATATAAAATATATTTACATCAGAATTTCCCTATCCACCTCCTCAATACCAGCCATCTCACTGCGCCCATCATCGCAACACCGAGCAGAACCATCGAGCCTGCATACCACCCAACAGCGACATACCCTCCCGAAGCTTTATTAATTGCCCCCGAAATCGGCGGGCCCGCCAGCGCACCGAGCGCCAGAATGCTTAGAAACATCCCAATCCGTCGCCCCACATCATTCATGTCTCCCATCACTATCAAAGGGTTCGGCATCAGTCCTATGTATACGCCTGAACAAAACCTGGCAAGGCATCGGCAACCAGCTCCACGAAACGACGCGATTGAGCGACTCACCCATACACAATGGCAATGGTCACCAACCCGCGCGTACGGCCAAATAAACGTCGTTACCCCGGCCAGTATCGTGAACGGTATCATCACGGCCCCACCCTGTCGGAGACCACCCCAGACACGTACCGCCCCACCAGGCTCGACACATTCGCAATCGACACCAGATAAAACGCGAGCGTCTCGGACACACCCGGCACACGCGCCGCCGCCACGTCAATGTACGTCAGCACTGTGTACAGGCCCAAAAACGTCGTAAATAGATCGTGAATGCAGGCGACCGAAGGGTAGAAAGGTTGAGTAAGCCGCCTGGGACGTTTTTGGGCGGGAGACGTCGTTTCATGATGAGGTTTGAAAGGCTGAGAGGAAGAAGCCGATAAGGCGCATGGTCCATTTAAAAAGAATCAATCAGCCTTGCCCTCCAGTAGAAAGAGGAGTGACGAGAGGAAGTCATACCCGACTTGGCCCATCAGGTTCTTTGCAGCAATGGGGATCAATGTCCCGCCGATCGACGTGCCCATCGCGACAAGCCCCATCGCCAGCCCGCGTCTTTTCTTGAACCAATGCGCAACAACAGCCATCGTCGGGCCGAATGGTCCTCCACACCCCAACTGAATCCCCCCCCCAAAGTTAGCCTTTAGACACAGGGAAGGGTAGAAGAAACACGTACGCCGAGCGCAAAACCTTGGCACAGTAAGAATTGCCAGTAGACAGTGCACTCGGCCACTAGGAACGTGGCCATGATTAACAGGAGGCTAGACGCGAGGAATATGGAGCGGAAATAACCTGGGTCGAACATTCGACCGACGAGCAAGGCAGGAAGGAACCCGAGTGCGTATTGAATCGAGTCAATCCATGCGCTAGAAGTGGGTATGAGTGTTCATCATTCGGCACCAAAAAGAACAAGAGAGAGAGACGCACATGGTCGAAGGCGACGAGTCCTTCAAAATCGTCTGCTGATAATAAGACTGGAAAATCTACACCCCGACGCGTCAGGTCTCGTCCACGCGTTGGCGCACCAAAGAACACTAAATGCGCACCCCCCAAGAATTCACATATCCAAACCTGTTTTGCAATCAAAAAAAAAGAGGACGTTAGCGCGCAAGGCACTGTCGTGCCATCCCACCGAGAAAGGACACGGGACCGATCATGAGGCTTCCCCCGCCATTAATCCGATCGCGACGATCAATATATTGCCCTGGTCCGAGGAAGGTGCATTTGGACGCCCACAGAGCAGAGGAGAAAGGGAAACTTGGGACTTACGTCGAGAATGCGTTTAGCATGCCCTGGATATGGTACGTGTGATCAGCCCAAGTTATGAATAGGCGAGGAGAGATAGAAGCTCACTCCCAAAACGACCATCCATGCTTGGAATCCGCCATCCGGATAAACGCCCTCGTCCTCTCCGGCCTCGGAGTCGGGAACGGAGCCCGCCTCTAGCGCCTTCAGATCCTTCTCATCCACTTCGTCGAATTATTCTTGTGCATCCATTGTCCGGCTGATTCGTGTCCATGATGCCCTCTGCTTATTGCACTGAGAAGTATGGCCGGTTTGACTGGTCTGGCACGTATCCACTTCCTGCACACATCCCGCATTGAAAGTGTGCAGGCTGTTGCCGCCTCCGCTTGCGAGCGCGATGGAGAAGGCGCGGTCGGCCAATGCCCCATCGTCTTCATGCCCGTCGTCGTCGTTTACCGAGTTTTGATGCTGATGTTGGTGTTGCGGTTGGTGTTGCGGTTGGTGTTGGGTGAGAGGAGGATGGGGATCAGATTCGCGTGAACAGCACTACGACGTGGGACGTGTGCGTGGGTATGAGAATGAAGGGGGGGGCTGACAGGAGTTAAAAGAACCTTGGCAGGATTTCCAATTCCAGGATGCAGCATGATGGGGCACTGCCTGCCGTCAAAGAGAAAAAGAACAAAATGCATCGGCGAGAGGCGAGCTTCGACCGTGCTTGTTGAATCTGATAGATGAAGGTAACCTACAAGAAAAAGAAAAAGAATTGACTGTTGGCCACGCCATGCCGCCACTTTTGAACGGTGTGTGATAGTCACCGATACCCGCGATATCAGTGATAATGAGCAGAAGCGATTCTGTGCGGGCTTTGATTAGATGATGCTGGGAAACCGGAGGCACAGGCACCTCGGTTTTGTCAGGACAGTCATGTAAGGTTGGCTGTTTTTTTCCCTGTAAATCAAACATGTTCCGGTAGATGATGTTCAATGGACATGAAAGGGCTCATGGGCAATAAACAGTAGCAAATAAAATGAGTGCCATGCTGAAATAAATTGCTTGGGTGCTCAGTTTGTTTATCTGGTTGATTTGATATCTTACCACTACATGCTCGGATGTGGTGTTTTCTTACTACGTGGATATACGGAAAAAAACAAACAAGAGTTGCCATGTTTGGCCCAGGGTAAAGCGATCATGTGACCAGCTCAAACCTTTGAACCCGAACCATGTCGTCCAAAGGCCGTCTGGATCTCCCATCCGAGATTTGGACGCAGATTTTTGACCTCGCAGCAGACGAAGACTTGATTTTCCAGTATGGGCTACCCACGTCAATGGCAGAGTCGGCGTGGTTCAAGTCGCTCGTGGGCGAATGGGCGCTGAGGACACCTCAAGAAGCCCTGAACTCGATTCAGAGGCGAAGTTATGCGACAAAAAAGGTAAGACGGTTGAACTTGGCGCGTTCAAATGAATGGGGCTGACGCGTCCTTACGTTCTCTTCGACTCATCGGTAGGCGATAATCATGACCTGCAAGAAATGGCGGCATCTTGGGTCGGAATTCCTCTTCCGTACATTGTTTTTCAACGACCCAGCAAAACTGCTCCTCGTATGCGGCGCTCTCGACTCATCTTCAGCTTCCTCTTCAACTGTTAGTTCGTCACTTGGCTGGTGGACGAGGAGAATACATCTCACTCGGTATTATGCCACATCTAATCGTGGCATACCCCCTGCAGATCTGGAAAACGCGCTCATTTCTATTATTCGGCACTGCCCTAATCTCGAGATATTCATGATTGAGTGGCCTATGGGTAGCACGTTTGGTCCCGTGACTGACGCACTCGCAACGTACGCCCCTCGTTCCCTACGCACGGTGCACTGGTGTATTCCACGCTCCGGCATTCCCAAGGTCATCTGGGCCCTCGATTCTCTCCCGTACGTCCTGGCAGCGCATATAGACGTTGATCCAGAATCGCACGAGATGCAAGACTGCGATGACCTCGATTCCAACGACAGCCTTCCTCTCGGGGCCGCCGCGGGCATCCAGCTCAGCCTTCGAAGCCTTCAGCAACTTTCGCTCCGCGGACAGTTCCACGAGCTGCTCGAGCAGGCTGTCGAGTGGTCCATGCCTGCGCTGCGGAATGTCACGCTGGATTCCATTAATAGCTCCGATCAGCCAGATGCCATCTCCTTCCTCGCCAAACATGGGGCAAGTCTGGTTTACCTCGACCTCGACTGCGTTACGGCACACAATGTTCCTGTCGTGCTAGATCTATGTCCTGGGCTCAACACGTTCGCGTTCAACGGCGATTGGTGCCTTTCCGTTCCCGGAGAGGACGGGAATCTGTCCCAGCAGGATGTCAAGGAGCTTACCCTCGCGACGGCGACGCTATTGAGCAGGCTCGTGCGCCGCCCGCACGAAAACATAACGACGATTGGGCTGCATGGTCTGATGCATGCTTTTGGCATGGAATTCATGAACGACTCTTGGCGATCTTGGGGAGGACCGCCGATCAGGAGATCGAACGATGTCAACGTAAACGCGCTGGATAAGATTGCGTTTCCCAACCTGAAACGAGTGCGGGCATTAAGTCGCCCCTTGCTCGTGGCGTTGAACCGAGCAGACGGGCCGTCTCAGCAAGGAGGTGGGATGGAACGGTGGGAGAGGTGGTGGCAGCATTTCTCGAATATGAATATCCGCTTGGAGGATTGTACGGGCGAGGAGCTTGGTGTTTTGCCTGGCGACGATGGAGATAGCGAGGACGATGAAGAGCATGAAGAGGACGGGGAGGAAGAAGAGAAAGAAGAGACCGGGTGGAAATTCGAGGTGCCGCCTATGGACCCTGAACAAGGGCCAGGAGGTGGTCAGCTGAGTGAGCTGAGGCAATTGTTGGCGGAGTGTCGGGCTATGGAGGAAAATCGGGATGAATCCATGTTTTCGCTGTTTGGTATGATGGGTATGGGTGGTGGGATGGGAATGGGTGGGATGGGGTTCGGGATTGGCTATGACGCAGGACCCAGTAGTGGCAGGGCTTTGCCTCATATGGGGGTGAGCAGCTCACGAACCCGATTTAGCAGCTGATGTAACCTGATTTGTGAAGACAATAATAGCAATTAAGCCTATTAGCATTGACCATCTAACCGAGACCACCTTTAGCCCTTGGTCGCACCTTTTGTCTTTATTGTGACCGGAAACGTCCTTCGCCTCGGGGTCGCCTCCTTTGCCGGCAACGTCGCAAATGAAAAATTCATGCTGTAGGGTCAAATGTTTCTTGTTTATTAACAATAGCACATCTCGGGTCGCGAATCGAGTCGTTTCAGGACATCCGGAGCAACCATAAAATGCATCCCTCGCTGCCTATATAGACGTGCGCCCGATCCTCGTCTTTCAACCTTTCTGTTATTCAGCATGTCTGTTCGCGACATTCTTCTAGGCCTCGGCGTTATTGCTGCGCTCTGCTTTGCACGGTACCACCAGCGGCGCCGCTCCCGGTTGCCCCTTCCTCCCGGTCCACCCAAGCTCCCCATCATCGGTCATTTGCTGCAACTTCCTGCAGCCGGAAGCCCAGTTTGGGAAACGTGGGCGGAATGGTCGGACAAGTATGGTGCGTTGCGTTGCTACGATGGGGAGGTTTGCTTTATCGGATATTGAATGTTGACCACCTCTGTTCCTGTCAGGCAACGACATCATTCACATCGAAGTACCTCTAACGGGAACTTCACTTGTGATCGTAAACTCGTTGAAGAGCTGCAGGGAACTATTTGACAAACGGTCCTCTATCTACTCTAGCCGGTATGTTGTCGTCTGAAAATTACGGTGTGGCTCCTTTTCAAACTCACTTTTTTGTTTTTGTTTTTTTTGCCAGACCGCGATTCCCAATGGCGGGCGAATTGTAAGCACGAACATGTCATCGAATGCGTAACATAAACACTCAGGGACGTCCTGCTCCCTCTTTTTTTAATTTAGGGTAGGATGGGACTGGCAATTCACCATTCAGCCGTACAACCAAAAGTGGAAAGACCAGCGCAAACTGTTCACGCAGTACTTCCACTCGTCCAAAACGGCCAACTTTTATCCTCTCCTCCAACAGCAGGCCCATATCCTTTTGCGGCGCACATTGGATGCGCCCGAGGATGTTCAACACCATTTCCAACAGTGCGTTCCTCCGTTTGACTTCTGACGTAAGTCTAGATCGGTTCTCGCTCACGCGTTTTTTTTTTTCCCCTTTAGCGTGGTTGCATCCATGGCCATTTTACTAGCTTACGGTATTGAGGTTTTACCTCATGGCGATCCGCACGTCCTCCTCGCGGAACGGGCTCTTGACGGATTTGGAAGAGCGGCGACTCCGGGTGCCTATCTGGTCGACATACTGCCGTTTTTGAAACACGTACCTTCGTCCTTCCCCGGCGCAGGCTTCCAGAAGCAAGCCCTGATCTGGCGCGAATCAATGCTAGAATTTTTAAACTCTCCCTTTGCTGCTGCGCAAAAAGAGATTGTCAGTTCAATGTCGGCTTGATTGATATGGTTCTGACGGATGAATACTTTCTTTTCTTTTTTCAATTGATCAGGAGGACGGCGTTGCGGGACCCTCGTTTACTTCTTATTTCCTGGAGAACAGCGACGGTTCCAAGTTTTCTTCTCAACATGTGCAAAATGTAAAAGAGGTCGCGGCAACTATATTCACAGGTGAGCTCGTTCCTCCATGCCTCGAGCGTATCCTCAATCCTTTTAGCTGGAGCCCATACAACTGCGTCACTGCTTTCAACATTCACACTCGCTCTTATCCTCTTCCCAGAGGTTCAAAAGAAGATCCACGAAGAACTGGACCGTGTTGTCGGTCAAGGCCGTCTGCCCGATTTCGAGGATCAGGATTCGTTACCGTACTTGATTGCCACCATCAAAGAGACCGTGCGGTGGAATCCCACAACGCCAATTGGTGAGCCATTTCCATCGGCCCATCCAACTGGCCGTACTCAAGCGAAATTTGTTAGCCATTCCCCATAGCTTAACAGAGGACGACGAGTACAATGGTTTACGGATACCGAAAGGATCTACTGTCATTGGCAACGCATGGTGCGTCTTGGCTTCCTCTCTTCTCCAGTCGCCCCAGCAATGCTGAAAACACCTCGATTTAAGGGGCATCCTGCACAGCGAAGAACACTTTAAGGACCCCATGGTGTTCAAGCCGGAGCGGTTCCTGACAAAGGAGGGCAAGACCGATCCTAACGTTCTCAACCCATTCGACGTCGCGTTCGGTTTTGGCCGGCGGTGCGTTCTTTTCTCGTCCCTCTCTCTCCTCACATGATCACTCAAAGTATGCTCGGATTAGGGCGTGTCCCGGAGTTCATACCGCCTTCGCTATGACGTTCATCTGTACGGCATCCTTGCTCGCCGTCTTTGACGTTTCGAAAACGACCGACAAGGCCGGGAACGTGATTGACGTTCCTGGCAATTTTGAGCAAATTATTGTGCTGTGAGTGTGGCTTTATTTGGTTCGGATGCCAAACATGTTGGTTGATTGAAATCGATTTAGTCAACCTGAAGCATACAAGTGTATTCTTACGCCCAGAAATCGGGATATCGTCAAGTTGGTTAATAACTTGACTTGATTCCTTCTCTCTCTCTTTTTTTTTTTTTTTTGTAGATTGCATTATTCGTTCATTTCCGATCTGTAAATATTTTGATCGCGCTGTTGGGGATATCTTTTTCATGAAATGGATGTTAGAGGGAGTATATAATGTACAACTCGTACTTACATATAAATCAAGTAACCAAAATTCCACGAATTATGTGTGATACGCGACATGACGACGTGTTCTGCAGTAGACGATGGAAACGTATACTGCAGGAGACGAATCAGTTAACCATAGTGTTGGACAAGTTTAGTATTCACCAGCCTTGTAATGGAACTTTCATGGACGATGGTTCTACTTGGTAGTATACCGGGAAGCGCCGTCCCATAACTTATGCGATTGAAGAATATGAAGATCGAGGAAACGAGACCTGTCTACTAAGCGTTGTCATGTGCTTCTCCTGTTCCAGGATTCAACATGGCGCAATCTGAAGAGTCCGCCGGTAACTGGCCCAGTCGCACTGATGAGTTGCCGGAGTTTAATGTTTTTTTTTCCATATGAAGATTACTATTCTTATATAGTACCAATTATTTAGTAATTGAGCGTAAGAGAGCAAATTGTGATCTGGCAGTTTCGTGACACGCCAGAATTTCTAGCATCCACCGATGTGCATACCAAGCTTTCGATTTGGGCGCACGTGGGCTTAAACGCCGGAGTTTGGTTGCTTTACCTTAAAGGGATTGGTATTCTTAGTTTGCTCCGATTTATGATGGGAACTGTCGCAAGCCATTGTCGAGCGATGACACAGGATGACACGCATTTCAATCTGGGCGACCAGCACGTGCGGTAATGCCAAAATAGGTAAGCCGATCATGTTTTTGACATAAGCAAGGCGGCGGCTGACAGCCTGACAGTAATAGATAACTGCCCACGCGCATCTCTCTCTTCTTTCTAGTATACCACCACCATGAACACCATTACTCTCGTCTCCATCTCCATCTCAACTGACGCCGGTCGTCAGGTTCTCCGTTCCCATCCCCAGGACATACTGGTCACCGTGCCTCCAGTGCCAGCGACCGCCCTTAAGCGCTTCAAACCCACCAAAATCATCAAAAGACTCAAAGGCGTTGCCATCCTTGCGCGCAGAAAACGTCCCGCCCAGGAGGATGATCAGTCTCGGACTTTGTCTCTTCAGCGCGTCTGGAAATTCATCGAATATGCTGGTCTGGCTATTCTTGGGCGTCGCAGGGCTCGCTCTGACGATAACTCGATGGTGATTGTTGAGCCTCATGCTTCGTCTCTTCAGCGCATCCGGACGATTAACAGACTTGTTGGTCTAGATCATATACTGGAGCATCGAAGGGCTCGCCAAGATGACAATAACTCTGGAGCCGTACTTGCTGAGTCTCAGGCTTCTTCATCCCTTAGGCAAGTCTGGATAATTAACAAGTGTGCTGGTTTGGCTACTTTCTGGAGCCGCGCCAAAGGGCCATTTCGCCGGATGAGGACTCTCTTAAGCACGTGAGGGCTGTCAACAATGGGCTGGTCTCGAGCGGCTCCGCAAACGCAGGAAGGCCGGAGGGGCCGTTCTCCGCCCCTAGTGGGCTCGGGCAGTGATGCCCAACAGTTTATTTTTCTCTTCTTCGTTTTCAGACGTGGCTAACGTTTTTTTCTTTTAAGTCCATTCGTTGTTAACTTTTCACGCCTTTACAGAGAAGACGACGCCCAGCTTGGTTTTAGTGATGAACTGAGTGTTTTATGTAAGTCAAGCGTTTAGTGCAATGAGCATTGCTAACCGATAACCAAGCACCGCAGTCGAAGCTTTGGAGGTTATACCAAGTTGACGAGACTCGTCAAATCACGGCGTTGTGGCAGCGAGGGTGATGAGCATGGGACCCTGGTCAAGTTCCGTGTGTAAGCTCTCAAAGCCTGACGTTGCCGGGTTCAAGACAGGGGCAAAGGATGTGCGACCCTAGCCAAGTCTAGCGTTTGGAGCTCGCTCCTGATGAAGCCGCCGGGGAGAACGTCGAGTATGGAGCGGAGCAGGGCGGGATACTTGCCACAATTCGTCTTGCGATGAAGCTTTCAGAAGTACGACGTTTGATGAGCCGGAACCTGTCTCCCCGGACTTGGGAAAACCGTCAAGGAACTAGGCAAAGATGACGACTCGAACAGTGGGTTACTCTACAATGACAAACGTGACTGATGAACATTGTACAGTTCCGGCATCTCTCGACGGCAAGAACGATTCTTGGTTGTATTTTTATTAGCTACTGTTCTTTTTCCCGCGTCGGTAGCTTTTCCCCTCAAGGCCCTGGGTTTTTTTAACGTACCCGATGCGAGGACCTTTGAACCGTTTTTAGCTACTGGTTTCTGATGTAAAAAGCATTGCTCTGAATGTATAATGGTATTTCGGATGGCCTATCTCACCGTTTGTCTGAATTGGTGACAACCGCTACGCGTCACGCGTCACGTGATTCTGCATACTTATGCTCAAAGACGGACGACGAGCAGTGCAGCCTTCACTTGGAGCCAGGAGACTGCACTTCATCAAAGCCTGTAACGACAAGCCATCATTGTTCTCATGATTCATCCGGATGGCAACGGTCTGCGGACTATACTTAGGGAGCGTTTCCACCCCGATAGCAACAGACACTGAAACTTCTGCAACGATGGCCCCTTGTTCCCGCGAAACCATATCATATGTAGGCGCGCGGGATACAAAAGTTCTCTTCAACGTAGCAACTTTAAATGTCTGGCTAAATTTCTCTGAAGCAACCCCACTGTGGGCTCCTTTGAAGATAGTTGCGTATTTCTCCGAGTTCCAACTGCCCATGCACATGGGTTTTTTTCACACCACTATACGCGCGAGTGTTGATCATCTCGCTGAATTAGGACTATGCTGTATATAGCGTGTTCGGCCTTTTTGATAAATACATTTCTATGTGCGGAGAAGCATGGTTCAACCTCAAGCCGTCCCATATCAACATCCACCACAAGGTGCCCAGCAAGGGTCAGTGCCACAAGTCCAATTGTAACAGTCGTCCGAGATCTGGACCTGCAAGCTTGATTGCGGCCATCACTAGAATTGCCACTGCGAAAATTTATCGATGCCGATGACTCAGTACCAAGGCATGTCCAGTCGAGGTCACCAGCGGAAGTAAGCAAACTAACCCGTCCAACCATTTCGAATTTCACCCCGGTCAAAAAAGAACGACGATTCAACGTTACAGGCACCTTCGGAGTCTTCAAATTTTCAGTCTTCTTCCTCCTCGTGTTCTAGTCTGGACGCCACAATACGGCTCGGCTTCGTTTCACCGTCGGCGGCTTGTCCGAACAGTAGTATGTAAATCGAAACTATTTCTGTCCCTCACCATCACATCAATGATTGACAGATGGCCGTGTTCACATTTGATCGTGGCGTCCGCATTTATCAACGCGATAAGAAAGCAGCCAAACACGAAGTTTCTGTGTGGTAGCCCCCTGTGGCGCATTGTTCCTGTCGTTTTCCCCATCAATAAGACGGAACCATATGGTACATGGACAGGGATGCCCACTCCTGCGGCTAACTATAATAGGAAAACAGGCCGTGCGGCTTTCTGTGGTACATAATTACAATATACGAACGAAGGAGCATAGCGGGTTCGCCCTAAACAGCTGTGTGATATGAGTCTATAATATGGTACTAAAACAGCGACGAGCATCATACGCTTTAAACATCGATGCAATAATGAATTCGTCATCTGTCATCTGGTCGTAGTTATCCCAACGTCCCTTGCCTTTAGGAGTGGTCCGCGACCTTCTCATCCATCGACTTTCTGCGCTCCTCTTCTGAACTTGAAACCGTCTTCTGCTGATCCTCTCTTTGCGATTCGACAGCTGGAGTAATCACGTGTCCAATCTCTTGCTCAAGCCCAACGTAGTCGTATGCAAACTCGCCCATCTCTGCATCATCTATACCAAGGATTTCAGCCTCCTCAGAGGCACGCAGGCTGAGACCAGGGATGAAGTGCATAACCCATAGAATGATGGTCTGTTATCCATGTTAGTGACTGGTAGAGAGCAGTTGGGAGAATGAAAAGACATACGGTGACAACAAACGAGTAACTTAAACCCGAAGTCGAATCGGCCAGTTGGATGCCAAGCTGGACCCAGTGGTGGTCAAACCAACCTCCAGGTATCACAGCTATGCCATCAAACCCGGCTACGCTCGATTGTGCAAACAGCCCAGTCAATATGTTACCGACGACACCGCCGATAGCATGAGATGCGAAAATCTGAATACAGACAAATGGATGAGCGTTGAACGTAGATGGATTATTTCGCGGTCACTGACATCAAGAGCGTCGTCATAGTGGAATATGAACTTGAGCTTGGTGGCAAAGTTGCAGACTGTGCCTGCCATGAAGCCAAAAACTACGGCGGCGGCTACAGAATATGTTGCGTTAGGACGGCCTTCGTACAGTGAGGGAAGCATTTTCACTCACGCGAACCGACGAAACCAGACGCAGGCGTAATCGCCACAAGACCGGAGATAGCACCAGAGCAGAACCCAACAGCACTCCACTTTTTTTCTAGCCTGTAATCCTATCAAAACCAAGTCAGAGTTAGAAGGATGTCAAATCCAGGACGAAAGCAAAGCATACCCAGAGCATCCACGTCAGTCCTCCAACGCTGGCAGCCAAGTTGGTCACGATACATGCTTGAATGGCGCGGAGGTTGGCAGAGAGAGCAAGGCCACCGTTGAATCCGAACCAGCCAAACCAGAGGAAGACGGTACCAAGGATGACATACGTCGTGTTCTGCGGTTTGTATGCAAGACGTTCTGTGCCATAACCACGACGCTTGCCGAGGAAGATGGAGATGGCAAGTCCGGCAGTTCCAGACGAGATGTGGACGGGCGTTCCTCCTGCAAAGTCTAGACCTCCAAGCTTGGCAGACCAGCCGTTGGGGTTCCACGCCCAGCAGGCTATGGGGTCGTAGACAATTGTGGACCAGACGAAGATGAACACGAGCAAGGGTCCTATTCGGCCTCGCTCGGCTATAGCACCCAAGGCGATGCATGGCCTATTTTAAGAATAAACCCTCAATGGTGGACCTGAAGGGGTGGGAGAGAATTGAATACGTACGTAATGGCCGCGAACATCAGTTGGTATATGCAGAATGCAAGGGCAGGTATTCTTGCGCTACCAACGGAAGGCTGGTCCAACACTCCCTTCAGTGCAAAGTACTCTTTTGATCGACCATTACACTTTGTACTCGCGTATAGGCAAACAGGACTCACTCAAGTTACCGATGAATGGACTAGCAGTGTCGCTGAAAGTCAGAGAATAACCCCAGAAGAACCACTTGAAAACGGGACGTTATATGGTGTATAGAGTCCGTTGGGGAAAATCTCACTTGGAAGGAAACGACGGCGACACAGAGCATGCTCATGTGTATCATGGATAGGGCGTTCTTGCGACGCAGCAAGCCGGAGTAGAAGAATCCGACGCCGGGTATCATGATGAAGACAAGCGCCATGCCAGAGAGGACGAAGGCAATATCCCCCAAATTATACACTACGGTCTGACCATCGATGACGGTCGTTAAGTCGCCCGCTAGAATTGGAAGGTGTTAGACCAGTTTGTCAACCAAGGTGGCTCAGAAAACATACACGTATCGTACGTGACGTTAACCATGTTGTGGGAGGAGAGGAACGGCAAACAGACGGGATAGTACCAAGCGTCCGTTAAAGACGTTCCGAGAAGCGTGGTGTTTAGGAGTCGCGGCAATTTATAGGCATGATTTTTCGAATTCGGATCGGGGTGGCACACCCGTACGCTTGATGTGGTGTCTGACTAAGCAGGGCAGAGTCTGCTATCGTCCAATCACGACTGTCCATTCTCGTAACCTTATCGTTGCGTCTCCAAGGATCAACTATCTTAGACATCGTGAGACTGGCCGAAACTAGCCATCTAACGCCGGCAAATATTGGGAATACCTTCAGACCTTGTGCTTGATACCGATTTGCAAGGATGATGGAGCTCCCTGGCTCATGATTTCTGTAAAAATGCAGGGAAAATCAGTCATTTCAATGTTCAGCCATGCGAATCTCCACGGATATGAACGTTAATTATGCAGGGTTGAAGGTGAAATACGGGTCATCAGACGTGAATTTGTCTGGTTTGGACATAACTTCCTTATCTCTACCATCCAAATGGCGCTTGCATCAAATATCTTGGCAAAAACATGGTTCCAGGCACCGTTAGCCAACATAGTTACTGCGGTGAAACATACCACAAACAATGCGCAGATGATATATTGAGCCTATCAAGTTTCACGATAAGCACCCAGTCGTGCAATTTCGAAAATTTTGGGCCGTTCAGCACCCGAAAAGAACGAAGCGCTATTCCCGATCACTTTGGCCTTGTTTGCCACATTGGCGAGCCGAATACAGGTTGCCCGGCAATTCGGCGTATTTCAAAAGGGCGTTTGGATGGCCGCCACCAGCTTCATCGCCCGATGCGCTTTGGCCAGTCTTAGGCCCGCTGCTGGGTGCCGCCACGGACCACTCGCACTCGGTTGCATATCACACATCTCAAGGCGGAACCCACTGAGATGCTTTCATTACTCGCCTGCAGGTACGCAGTTTTTCCTCTTCATGCTGCGACGTGACTGTTTCCCTGATCCCCGGCCCAGTTCACGAGAAGAAAAACGAGGGAGCCGTCTTGGATGATTTGTTCGAGGAGGCGGACGACAGCGGAGATCTGTTCAAGGACGAACCTGCTGCACCAGACGTAGCTGCCTCCACGCTCCTGTCTGCCGCTGCTGCACCCCAACCTGAGCAACCGCCAAGGCGGGCAAAGCTATCACCCGAGGACCGGATCGAGCGGTACAACCAGCTCCTGGTCTTTGTTAAACCGAGACTCGGACGAAAACCCGAAATCAAGCAGCCACAAGTCCGCAACAGTGCCTGGACGAATCTTGTTGGCCTCGCGACGACCGAAAATCAGCTACGTGAACTGGTTGAGCTGTTCCCTTCCTGGAATGCCTCAAGGCGTGCGTTTCACGCTCGCTTTTCAGAGCTGTTCGTTCGTGAGTCACTACACCTCCCTTCCTCGCCTTTTTTTTTTCTTTCTTTTTTTTTTCTTTTTTTTTTTTTGCTGAAACATGAGGGACCCAGGCCGTTGTGAAGAGCTGTCCTGCCCTCTACTCGCACTCGACGTATTCGGGAACTACGCAAAATACAACCTCACCCTCACTCTCCCGAGCGCCCGACAGCTCCTCCACGCGCTCCACGTCCAATACCCGATTGAGAAGCTCATCGCTGCCTCTGCGCTGTACAGCGTCTACGGCCTAACGCCAATCGCGCAGGACCTCGTGTCGTGCTCGATGCTCGTCGCCGCGTGCTTCAAGTACAACTCGAAAGAGTCGCTGAAAGTCGCGCACGCGCTCGTCCCACACTTGGAGCGTATGCTGGGCCAGACGGAAGCACTCCCGAAGAGTTCGGATCCGGCACCACCGGTGAAAAAGGTCGACAAGCCTCAGGCGTGGTTACAATGGACTCTGAAAAAAGTCGACAAGGCTTTTTTTGTACAGACCCAGTCGCGTGCCGAGTGGTTGAGGGACTGGAGGATGCGTAGTGGCCACATTCTAGAACCAACCCAGTTTTAAGACTTGTATTTCGACAAGTTTATCCAAATAACAATCGCTGCACATGACTGATATCCAAAAATTAATAAGAACTTGAGTTGCGACTACTTCATCAGACTCAGTTCCTCCTGATCAAGCTCCCGGTGTTCCTGCGTCAGTTCACACGATGTGCACCACCCCGAAATACAAAAATCTATAAAGCCATCACCTTCGATCATGTACCTGTTGCGTATATTGCCTCTATTAATAGCCTACAACGGGTTAATAAAGCACACAAGGGATGCACACAGAAAGTCTTAGGCTCGTACCTGGAGAACACATCCACACCCAGTCAAAGCATGCAACGCACACCACACCATGCAGTTAATGTTGACACCGCTCCCACCACGGGTCGGATCAGGCGCGCCGTATGCATTGAGGTAGTCAACCCGCTGCTTGAGCTGAGCGTAGAGCATACAGGGACAGCAACATCCCAAGATACCTAATTTCATCAGCGTGCAACTCGACTCGACTTGGATATGGACGCGGAGCACAAAAAAAAAAAAAAAAACACATCAACTTACACGTTCCACAATCGTCGAAACAATTGCAAAGCTCAAAACTCCATTCCCGCCTCCCCCGCGCGTTACGCGGTAGGTTTCTGACGTTGCGGTGCCCGCTCTTGTCGTTGGCTGTGGTCATCCCGGCCACCGGCGCCGGCTGGTGCTGCACCACAATAGTCTGGAACGTTGCTGCTGCTGCTGTTGTTGTTGATGATGTGGGTGCGGGGCCATCTGGGGCTGCGCGTACGAGTACTGTACGGCTTGTTGCGGCTGCTGGACGTGTGCATGCTGAACCTGCGGATACGGCTGGTACTGGGACTGGGGCTGCGGCTGCGGTGGACCTCCTTGGCCTTGGGGCGGGGGAGTGTATTGCCTTGTGAAAGGCTGTTGATACTGGGGGGTCGGGGTATGCAATTGGACCCGAGGCGCTTGGTCATACTGCGTCATCGGCGTCTGCTGGCCTTGGGGGTACTGTTCAGGTTGGCCTTGGCCTTGGGCGTAATGGTTGTACTGGCCGGGGACGTGGGGCGGCACGCTGCCAGGGGGCGTATATGCTTTCTCGGACAACTGCTCGGAGGAGTCCGATGGCGCTAATTAGGAAAGGGAAATTAGACGCACTTGAGACATGGGCAGTGAGAAACAGTTACTGGCACGGCAGTCGAGGTGTGTCTTATAAGACGTTTTGATAGGTGCATTCCCAGTGAGGATGCGTCCGTCCCAGGCCCATCGCGGACAACAGCGGCTGACAGAACTTTCCGCATCTACAAAGGTTTCTGGTGAAGCATGACAAGCCTGTGTTGGGATATACTATTTGACATGGGGCGTCTATGGAGTCGCTTATATATAGACCAGGCACGCATTCTATTGACTTTTCCTAGGCGATTTGGAGGTATACAAGGCAGGTGGCGGATAGGCAGGGTAGTCAGGGCAGAGAGTGGGTCATGGCGGACAGGCAGAATGAGACGGCGGACAGGGCAGACCGCAAGCAGGCGGCGGCCAAGTTGGCAGATGGACAAAGCGCAGATAGGTAGTGGGTGGAGAGCGGGGTTAGAGGGCAAGGCAGGCCCCACACGTCCCTCAGGCCACTTGTTAAAACAAGGCCAGTAAGCAACCGTTTTGTTTAGACCGTGATGTGGGGTCGTTCATATCCTTCGCATTGCCAACTGACACTGGGCAGGCTACCTTGAAACCTATCGTCAAGATACCATCCATGGCCGTCTACCGCGACGCTCGGGGCGTTGTTCAAATTTTCTGCGGACCCAAAGAATCATCTGTGGATTATGTCGGGCCGTGATGGTGGATTCCTCGAACAGCACCACGGACATACGGAGAACCTAATTCGCTTCTCCGCGGAGCACGGCGCTTTCGTCTGCGAGAGGGGATCTAAAATTGGATAGAACTGGATGAACGACGTCTTGGATATTTTACAGAGGTAAGGTCTCTCAGAGGGTGATTCTAAATGACGCTGATCGTGTCGATGTACAGGACCACAGGTAGCAATATCGTTGAGGTGAAGAACTCAATTACTTGGCATTATCACAGAGGAGCGGATCCCGAGTGGGGGTAAGTTATTGTGATATGAAGTGATTTTCCTGATAATAACGATTCCATGCAGATTGGCAGTGCCAGGATCTTCTCGAGAATAACCTGGCGCACGGGCAGATCGAGGTGAGTTCTGAGAACGTTGGCTATACGAAAGCTTACAAGTTCGCTACAGTTTTCGTTGGAAAAAAGAGTTTGGAAGTTCGTCTTGCCACAGGCATAGTCCACGTGTCACGTGATGCGTGAGGGGAGGCCAGATGAACTTCGTCATCTAATTCACCCTCCATTTCTCTTCCTGGTCAATCCCTACCGATGACGAAGACGAGGAACCCGCTTTATGTGCTAGCATCGAGAACAATCAAATTGATGGTCCAAGACCATGTGCATGAAACAACACCTGTGTATGTGTAAAGTGTACAGAGGCGTTAAACGTCTCGGAGGGACTTCTAAGCTTTGTGAATGGATCACTCCCAACAGCTTGTCCCTTCAGTCAATCACTTCTACGCTTATAATACTATGTAGTGCGCCACCCGATGATGATAATTTCCAATCGTCGAGGCTTCACTAGCTTCACTAGCGCGTTCACAACACCATGGCTGTTGGTTGAAACCAAGAGCAAGTACAACAAAAGCGACACTAACAGAACATTGGTCAAACTAATATGACGGTGTGCTCGTCGTGCCGTGGCGGGTGGTTCTTTTTTGGCGGCGCTACGCAGGGTACAACCTCACGCTCACTCTCCTGGACGCCCGACAGTTCCTCCATGCGCTCTGCGTTCAATACTCGATTGACGGTTTAATGTCAATCGCAGGCCGAGTGGTTGAGGGACTGGAGGATCCGGGCATAGGGCCAACCCAGTTTTTAGACTTGTATTTGCCAAGATAATCCTAATAACAACCGCTGCAGGTAAAAAGTTCATACTGATATCCAAAGAACTTGAAGAGTCGTCGCGACTACTTCATCAAACTCTGTTCCTCCAGCTGAAGCTCCCGGTGTTCCTGCGTCAGTTCACACGGTGCGCACCACCCGGCAATACAAAAATCTGTGAAGCCATCACCTTCAATCATGTACCGGTGGCGTATAGTGCCTCTGTTAATAGCCTACATAACGGTTTGAGCACGCAGGGCCCGGGAAGCGTAAAAGAGGATTTTCTAGGGTCGTACCTGGAGAACACAGCCACACCCCGTCACAGCATGCAACCCACACCAGACCAAGCAGTTGAGATCGACACCGCTTCCACCGTGGGTTGGGTCAGGCGTGCCATACGCGTTGAGGTAGTCGACCCGCTGCTTGAGCTGAGCATAGAGCATACAGGGACAGCACCATCCCAACATGCCTATTTTTTTTAAATTATTTAAAAGAGAGAGAAAAAACCCATCAGCGTGTATGAACTCGACTGGGATGAACGCGGAACAACTTACACGTTCCACAATCGTCGAGACAATTGCACAGGCCAAAACTCCAATCCCGCCACCCGCCGCGTCGCGCGGCAGATTTTTGACGTTGCGGTTCCCTCTCAGGTTCATCCCGACCACAGGCAACGGCTGCTGCACCACGATCGTCTGGAATGGCTGCGGGACCGGTAGGGCTGCTGCTGCTGTTGCGGGTACGGGGTGATCTGGGGCGGCGCGTACATGCACTGTGCGGCCGGCGGTGGCTGCTGGCCGTTCGGGTACTGTGCATACTGGACCTGCGGGTACGGCTGGTACCGGCCCTGGGGCGATGGCGGGGTGTATTGCACCGTGGGAGGCGGTTGATACGGCTGGGCGTATTGGACCTGAGGGTACGGCGGTTGGTCATACTGCGGCGGCGGCGGCTCCTGCTGGCCTTGGGGATGCTGCCCAGGTTGGTCTTGTCCTTGACCTTGGGCATACTGGTTATATTGGTCCGGGACCTGGCGTGGCGCGGCGAGGCGAGGCGTGTATGCCTTCGCGGGTGGCGGGTGCAACGGAGAGGACGTCTGATGGGGCTGATGATGAAACGGGGAAATCGGACGCACCTGGGACATGGGCAAGTGACAGACAAACTAGTTGTAGGCACGGATGTCGTGTTTGTTATAAGGGCTATTTCAAAGTTTGATCAAATGATAACAATCGCCTCGTGACGGCAGATGGGGTGAGCCTCTTGTGCGCAACCTCCACGCGGCGAGAAAAAGTCTCTCATTCGAGTGCGAGGTGATAATATATGTCGTGGAATTGGGCTCCAATTTGAATGTGGGAAAAGCTTTTGACTTGATAAAGCGAGGAACCTATGACGGTCGGTATGGGACGAAATTAAGCGGGAAAAAAGTAGGGCGTGCACAAGCGTGCATCGCTTGTGCACTGAACATGACGAGATGTACGGTCACAAAGATCGGCGTGACGGTGGCTGTCCAGCACAGCCTATATCGCCACCGCTCCTATATCACCACCACCACGAATGAGCACCACCACCACTATTGCCACCTCAAACGACCTGTGAAATTGAAAAGGGCACATTTGGCGATCTCGTTATCCCCGAAGCTGTTCATCACGTCAACCTTCTAAATATCCATCCCGTACTAGCTGACGATGTATGTGAATGGCGCCGAGTTGAAGACAGCTGACTAGGGGAAGGCAACGAAAAGCGAAAAGACTATTTACTGCTCCCTCTATGCCAACCCCGGATAGACAATATAAATCGAGTCCTGCGCGATTTTGTAGTGCTCCGTTAAGATACCGTGGCGCGTTGTTCCAAGTGCGTGCAAAGACATTTGTGACTGTCACGTCTTAACTCGAGGCCGTTTGTGGGTCCCTTCTCGTCGTGCGCTTGCAAAGTTTACAACTGTCCATCCTGTGCTTCTCTTCTACTTCTGAGTGGTCTCACACAGAAAATGATCTTATGTACTGCTCGTGAGCCTCCCTGGGTGGGCTGTGCACATATGTATGTAACTTATGTTCCATTTAGACCCAGGCTTCTTCTCCTGGGTCATGCCTTACTGAGCGTGTCCCATCCTGCGCGCTGGAGCCTCCTTTCCAACTATCCAGCCCACTATCTTGATGATGCCAGTGGGTTCATGCATTTGTTTGCTGCTTTTCCTGAGCATTGCCTGCCGTTGTGTGAGCCAGCAGGCACAGCCTCTGTGGTGGCTGTTCTGGCCCAATTGAACATGCTTATCTCAGAAGAAAGAAAAAGCCCTCTTATCATATAGACTGTAGATCAGAAATATTATTATTGTGATGTTTACAACACTTGCATTTTTTGAGAATTTACAGAAATTATTGTATCTGTGTGACAATTGGATTTTATGACACAATACTAGAAAGACCTCAGTTGCACCACTTGGTAGCCCATACATCCAAGTTGTGCACAACCCAGTTTTTAGACTTGTATTTACCAAGATAACAATCACTGCATGTAAGAAATTCATAGTAATATCCAAATAACTTGAAGAGTCGTCGCAACTACTTCATCAGACTCTGTTCCTCCTGCTCAAGCTCCCGGTGTTCCTGCGTCATTTCACACGGTGCGCACCACCCAGCAATACAAAAATCTGTGAATCCATCACCTTCGATCATGTACCGGTGACGTATATTGCCTCTGTTAATAGCCTACACGACGGGTTGAGCACGCAGGGTCCGGGAAGCATAACAGAGGGTCGTACCTGGAGAACACAGCCACACCCTGTCACCGCATGCAACCCACACCAGACCAAGCAGTTGAGATCGACACCGCTTCCCCCACGGGTCGGATCAGGCGTGCCATACGCATTGAGGTAGTCGACCCGCTGCTTGAGCTGAGCGTAGAGTATACAGGGACAGCACCATCCCAACACGCCTATTTTTTTAGTTTTTTTTTTAAGAAAAGAAAAGAAAAAACCCCACCAGCGTGTAGAAACTTGACTGGACGCGGAACAACTTACACGTTCCACAATCGTCGAGACAATTGCACAGGCCAAAACTCCAATCCCTCCACCCCGCCGCGTCGCGCGGCAGATTTTTGACGTTACGGTTCCCGCTCGTGTTCATCCCGACCACAGGCAACGGCTGCTGCTGCACCACGATCGTCTGGTACGGCTGTGGGACGGGGTAGGGCTGCTGCTGCTGTTGCGGGTACGGGGCGATCTGGGGCGGCGCGTACATGTACTGTGCGGCCGGCGGTGGCTGCTGGACGTTCGGGTACTGTGCATACTGGACCTGCGGGTACGGCTGGTACTGGCCTTGGGGCGGCGGCGGGCCTCCTTGGCCTTGGGGCGGGGGAGTAGTGTATTGCCCCGTGGGAGGCGGTTGATACGGTTGAGCGTATTGGGCCTGAGGGTACGGCGGTTGGCCATAGTGCGGCGGTTGTTGTTGCTGCTGCTGCTGGCCTTGGGGATGCTGCCCAGGTTGGTCTTGTCCTTGACCTTGGGCGTACTGGTTATACTGGCCTGGGACCTGGGGCGGCGCGGCGCCAGGAGGCGTGTATGCCTTCTCGGGTGGTGACTGCAATGGAGAGGACGTCTGATGGGGCTGATGATGAAACGGGGAAATCGGACGCACCTGGGACATGGGCAAGTGACAGACAAACAAGTTGCAGGCACGGCGGTCAAGGATGCCGTGTTTGTTATAAGGGCTATTTCAAAGTTTGATCAAATGATAACAATCGCCTCGTGATGGCAGATGCGATGAGCCAGGATATCAATCCCGCCTCTTGTGCGCAATCTCCACGCGGCGAGAAAAGGTCTCTTATTCGAGTGCGAGATGATATGTCGTGGAATTGGGCTCCAATTTGAAATGTGGGAAAAGCTCTGGCCTTGGCACATGCCATGAAGCGAGCGACTGGTTGGTACGACTTTTTTATACGTCAACAGTTACGCAAATTGCTGTCAAGTGCCGCACGGCATCTACACCGCAAAATGCGTCAATATCAAACCAATTCTATGCACGGGTTGTTGCACGGAAAGACGCACAGGAAAAGACGCGTTTATGCGGACATTGCAAAGGCCACGAGGAGATGAGATGTAATTTAAGCATGATATTAACTTTGAAACATTAGTACACCTGAAGCGTTCTGGGCACTCACAACGCCTGGGCCCTCCAGCCGCACAAAGAGCGGGCGTGCCCCATTGACTCACTTAGTAACCAAGTATGTAGACACCGTTAACCACATATTTCTTCACCTTCTTCCCTTCGACAGCGCTTCGCCACTTATTCATACGGTACACCACGTACAGATCAGGTGAGTCCCTGCTACTGAATAAGGTGCTTGGCGCGGGAGGAACTTACTATGCAAGAGCAACCAACGCCAAGAAAACCAAAGCGGCAAACAAAGCATACCATCATGAACCACAAAGTCCAATATGGCGCCATTCTAGCTTTTCATTTGCATTGAAGGGGAGGTTCAAATGTTCAAATGCTTATCCATGAGTGCACTGGCGTCTCCCTCTATCCACGGGGAACAATGGACGTGCCTGGCGGCCTTGGAGTCCCCGTGTTCCCAAGTCACCGTGACTCCTTGCTTCTTCCCGCGTTGTCTCGAACATCTGATCATTGACAACTTGTCAAGTTGTTGCAGGATCTCGCGGCGCTCTTGCCCATTTCTATCGCACACATTGACTACCTCTGGGATTTCGCAGATACAGTTGCTCGGTTCAGTAGGTAAACAATATTTTAATTCATTCCTCCGGACACCTTTCTAGGTGAGTCGCTCTGCGATGAAAGACGAAAGATATTCTACCAAAGGTGAATGGATATTTGCGCAACTTTCCCGACTGATTTCAGAACTTGTTACGATACAATACAATCCGAATCCCTATCTCGGGCAGGAGAAGAATCCGGCCGCTGCCGGCGCTCCGCCTCCCAAGCAAACATGCACTCCTCCAATCCAAGTTCCATGCTTTCCTGTGTGAGCTCACACGGGGTACACCAGAATGCTACGCAACAATCGCTGCACTGGTCTCCCTCAATACAATAGCGTCCACGCACGTTGCGTCTATTTTGCATCTATGTACACCGCGAAACGCCTCAATGTCATGCAGTTAGAGCATGGCAATGTAACCTTTACCTGGAGAATCCATGCCAAGCAGAGAGGCGTAAGAAAGCCGTGAAGCACACAATCGCCGTTACAACCGCTGCCCCCGCCATACGGGTCGGGCACATTGTTGTTGTTGAGGCGGCCAAGACGGCGCTTGATGCGGGAGTAGACCATGCAGGGACAGATTAACGACAAGAAAACTCAAACGACGGTCTATAAGATAAAGCGGATAAAACACGCATTGAGGGCAGACATACAAGTTCCACAGTCATTCGAGCAGTCAAAGAGCCCATGGCTCCATTTTCTTCCCCTCTCGTTGTACGGAAGGTTTTTTACGTTTTTGTAACCAGTGGCAGCACTCATGGGCTCGGTGGGTCGGGGTTGTCGTGTGATTTCCCTCTGCCGCATGATTTAGCTGGGACGAATGGCGGGATCTATCCCATCCTGCCACTTTTATAGGGCCCATTGGTGTTGTGGAACGAAGCAGATAAGGTTTGGGTGCGCAGCAGCATCAGTAAAACACGTGGACATGCAAGTCGCCGAGGCCACTATCAATCCATGACTGTGATCTTGTTTCTGCTTCTCCCGGAATTCTCAGGAAGCCATCGTGTCTTGCTTCCGAAATAATGTTCGACCGAAAGTCAAAGTATGTGAAGGAATACTGTCTATAGATATCCTAATATAAAGATGCATTGGAGCTAGTTCAAATAATACAGAGTGATCTGAACCTCTATCTCGGGTAGTTGACGAATCTCACCGCTGCCAGTGCTCCTCCTCGTAAGCAAATGTGCGCTCCTCCAGTCCGAGTTCTAGGCTTTCCCGTGTGAGCTCGCACGGCGCGCACCAGAAAGCTTCGCAACAATCGGTGCACTGGTTTCCCTCAATGGAATACCGGCCACGCACGTTGCGTGTGTTGTACATCTAAAAAAACGACCGAAACGAGTCAATGTAACATGAGGACATAACAGTGAGCACGAGTCAAAATTTCACCTGGAGCAGCCAATCCGCGCAAAGAGCCATGAGACAGCCGTGAAATATACAGTCCCCATCGCAACCGCTGTCGCTGGCACGGCCATCCGGGTTGGGTCTGTTGTGCCGGTTGAGGTGGCCAAGACGACGCTTGACGCGGGAGTAGACCATGCAGGGGCAAACTGACGCCAAAAAAACTCAAACGGCAAGTCCATGAGATACGAAGCAGAAATGCGCGTTGAACGGTGGACATACAAGTTCCATAGTCGTTGGCGCAGTCAAAGAGTCCGTAGCTCCATTTTCTTCCCCTTTCGTCGTAGGGAAGGTTCTTGGCATTCCTATAACCATTGGTAGCATTCATGGGCGCGATGGGCCGGGGCTGTTGTGTGTGTTGTCTCTGCCGCATGGTTAGCGGGAACGAGGGTTGAAAATTATCCCATCTTGACTTTTTTTATAGGGGACCATGCGTTGGAGGGACGTGAATAAAGTTCAGGTTAGTACGCAGCAGCGTCAGGGAAACACGTGGACATCCAGGTTTCGCAGTCGCTGGAGCAACTATCAGGCCTTCAGGTCCCAAGTCCGTGACTTCATTCTGCTCATCTTGGAGGTTTAACCATCCTATCTTGCATTCATTGGTGGGGAAGCGAACAACATTTAGCGCTGAGTCAGGTCCGTACCTATTCCGCCAGTTTAATCATGACATGACACGCAGTAGGTGCAACTGATATGTATGTCGTTGAGATAATCAGGCAGACGGGTGGTAGGGGTCATCAATTAATCGTCATGGGGCAGTAAACACGCACGTCGCCGATAAAAGAAAAAAAAAGAAAAAAGAAGAGGCTCATATAATACGACACGTCAGGTGGGCAGCTCCGTCCCCCAGATAAAGCTGGTTTCCTCCAGTCCAACTTCTCGGCTTCCTTGTGTGAGCACGCACGGCGAGCACCATAAAGCCGTACAACAATCACCGAGAGTATGACCCTCAATATTGTAGCGGCTACGCAGAGTGCCTCTGTCGCGTGCCTACACCGCGAAAAGCGCGTCAATGTCAAATGAGGACGTGGCAAAATCAATATTCACCTGAAGGATCCAACCTGCGCTAAAGAGAGCGTTGAGAACGAAGTAAAGCATGCAGTCGCTGTCACAACCGCTCCCGCCATGGCGCGGGTCCGGTCTGCCATGTTGATTCAGATGTTCAACACGGTGCTTAATTCGGGAGTAGACCACGCATGGGCAGCACCACGCACAGAAACCTCGAGCAGGGCGTCTGTGAGATGATGAAACTTGCGTTTAGGGTGAACATACAGGTCCCACAGTCGCTGAAGCAGCTACACAGTCCGTGGCTCCATTCTCGCTTTCCCTCTACGTTGTAGGGAAGGTTCTTTATGTTCCTGTTCCCACCGACGGTCATGGGCGCGGTGGGTTGGGGTTGTTGCGTCTGCGCATGCATGATTCTTAAGTTGGAGCGATGAATTCAATGAGTAAAATTGAGAGTTGGGATCCATCTTTATAGGGCCCCATGCGCTGGAGGGAATGCAAATAGGGTCCGAGGACGCAGCTGCAATGAGGGGAACACGCATGTGAACATACGCCGAACATCTATGAATTGGCCAACTGCCAGAGGAAAGTTGTGTGAGCCAGAAAAGAGACCAGCCGCCGAGTATTAGCAAGTTGAATAAGTCAGCAACCTGAGTTTGGATTCAATGGTAATGACGGTCAGGGCGCCTGGCGTTTCTTGCTGGCCGGGCGGACGGAAGGGTGGAAAAGGCATCGACCATGGTGTTACTCTAATGATAGTAATGGCCCCGCCTCGCTACAAACGGTTCAAAGAACAGCGCCTGCAGACGAGCGTCGCACCAGGCTCTCAAACACCTGACCATCAAGCCCAGTCAAAAGTCCGGATGCCCAAACCGGCCCGAACTGACTGCCATCGGCTGACAGCTGCCTGGGCAGTTTGGGGCGACATTCACTCAAAAAATGCTTGATTCGAGACTTTTTTCCACTCGTATCTGCCCGGATCGACTGCAATTGACTCGTCTACTCTGCCGCAAGCTTCTCACATCTGCCCATATTACCCTACCACGTATCTGCCTACATCTGCCTCATCTTCTCATGCTTTCCCTGTGCCCCCGCTCCCCCGCTCCCGCCGCTCCCCCCACGCCCGCCGCTCTTCCTTACTTCACATTCGCTTTCTTCGCTTTCAACGCATACTAGATCATGTATTAGATACATCATTAGGACAATTAATAAAGAAAAACCTTTTCTTTCACGGCCTTCGTGTCCCAATCCTTTCGCAAACCGTTAGAATGAACAAACGGAGTATTTTCACTTACCATTTGGTCAGCTTCGTTCCAATATTCATCAAACTCTCCAATCGTTCCCGCCCCGCCCTGTTGTTCAAGCCAGTATTTCATTGCAAGGTTCCTGTAGGATGAGAATAATTTGCTACAGAGTGAATTTAACTTACCTTCCGTTCATTGTCGTCCCCGGCTTCGCCTGCTGGTCACTTTTTTTTGGAGCCTTGCTTCGTCCGGGTAACTTGAGTGTTAGACCGGACGATGAAACTGCCAGCACGCTCGCTTGAGGCTCGTCCTCCGGCTGCACAGAAATGGTGTTACCTTGAGGCACGCTGAATTGCTGGGGGAATGCGCCATTAACTTGAGAGGCGTTCTGTGCAACTTGCTGAGGGAATGAGCCGTTGACTTGAGGGACGCCCAATGCGAATTGCTGCAGCTGAGGGAACACGCCAATAACTTGAGGTGTGCCCGATATGGTTTGCTGAGGGAATGCGCCAATGACTTGAGGGGCGCTCTGTGCAGCTTGCTGAGGGAACGTGCGATTGACTTGAGGTGCAATTGGTCCAACTTGCTGAAAGGGAGCGCCGTTGAGTTGAGGAGTGTCTGATGCGAATTGCTGAAAGGTAGCGCCGTTGAGTTGAGGACTACTCTGCGCGAGCTGTTGACCAGCAGAAATACCAAGCTGTGGTGAAAGTGTGGTCCTCGCACTGTCAAAATTATCATATCTTTACGAGCGTTGAAACTTGTGAGAGCGCACAATGGATCTAATATCGGAATATCCTTCCGTTGCTGAGTCTTTGTTTTCTTCCTTGGTACTGGCTTTGTTGGTTCGCGATCACATTTCATTGGGATGGTAGGTGATACATCTGACAGCGTGAGTAATGTGGCTGTTGGCAAGATGGACGTCCCTTCAAAGTTGTCCTGTGTGCTCCGGCCGGCCGCTGATGTATCTTCTTGAAAGTTTTCAGTTTTAACCGCCTTTACTAACACCTTTGCTTTCCCAAAATTTGTCTTCTGGTGCCAACTGCAGTACCAAGCTTGTCCTACATTTTGCGCTTTCCAGTTATTTTCGCAAAGAGTCAGCTCTGGGTATTGTTTGCGTAACCAATGAAAGAGAAGTCGCTTGAGCTCCGGATCAAGTCTAGAAAAAGACGGTGCTATCAAGCTTTCGGCCACCTTACACTGCTGTGTCGCCAAAGCCATGATTTGCTTGAAAATATCTCCTATGTCATTTCGTATGCTCGCTAGTCGCTTCTTACTAATAGGTTTGCCATTTTCTTGCTCGAGGAATGCAAAGTTAATCGGAAGGGCGTCAGAGTCTTTTTCTTCAGGTGCGTCGGAGACTGGCTTGAAGGTCCCTTCGTTCCAGTAAGTAATAATTCCTTTGTAGTCTTCTTTATTCTTGGGTATTTCATCGTCATCTGTTCCATAGGTACCCGGGAACAGTTTTTTGAAAACATATGCACGCTCTTCCAACATCTCTACTGCAGAAGGCGGCGTGTCGCACTGAGCAGAGCGGCCGGCCACTCCTTGCGTCAAGACACGCCCTAGCCTCGATGTGAACATGTCGAGTGCTTCCCTATCAAGGATTTGAGAACAGCTAGAAGCGTAAATGATGAACATACTTCCAAACTGCTGCCTCCGCTGCATTCTTCTCTAAGTTATGTATCTTCTCTCTGTGGTCATAATGTGGCATTTGATAGTGCATATAGGGGGGTTTACGAACCGCAATTCATAAACCTCTATTGATAGCTTCTTATATGCAGCATTTTCAGATCGCACGAGCATCTCGTGAGTAGCTGCGCTTATAACGTGCATGGAATCTATATTCCGAGGCATGCTAAACTGAGAAAGATGAGTTTCATTTACCTATCAGTGAATTGATATTATACACACTTGAATTTCAGGAGACAAGCTTCTGTCGAAACTCTGATAGTTATTATAATAGTTACATTAGATTAGTTACATTCATTACAATAACTAATGTAATGAATATCTTATCTAATATCTTATATAAATAGAATAACTATTAATTAGTGTTTCATATTTAATCATAATAGCTTACATAACATTACCACGTGTTTTGTGACATATGTCACAACATGTCACAGCCATGTGACAATAGTGTGACAGAAGTCACGCTTATGTGACAACGTGACAGAGTGACGTGACAAGTCACAAGAGTGACATGACTCATCCTATGACATCACTGATAGTCATAAATGACTCATATGACTCATATGACTCATAATACGTCATATAGAACATTATGATGTCATATAGAATGTTATGGAATATCTATTAATAAAAATGACTCATATAGAAGGATATGATGTCATAAAGAACATCTTAGAAGGAATATTAATAGAAGAAGACTCAGAATGACTCATTAGCGGTACCGGTATTATGTAATAGGTAGATTACACTGTACTTAGGTTAGGGTTTCTGAAATGCATATAAGGAGGGCGTTCTGAGCGACTATCCCCTCAGTTTACAACAAACTAACTTTAGTTAAGGCAGAAACCTAAACTAACCATGTAAGTAATTGAGACCTTACTTAGTTTAGTTGCATGCGCTGCTGTCAATGTTTCAATAGGTTATGGGCCCCGGCGACTGCCTTCAAACACTCAGGGATGGGTGTTGTATTATTAGAAGGAAAAAGTCTAATAGTGTAATAATGTAGTAGATAGTGTTTTTGCGTTTGTGTGTGATCGACTGATGCTAAAGATCTCTAAAAATATACCGTTCTAAAGATATGGCTGATGGCCCTCTATCAATAGAACAGATGAGATCTAATAGTCGATTGTGTGATCTGTGTCTGACATTTTCTCTCACGCCTACGAATGATGCTAACCCAATCATGGAAAAATGATCGCTTAATGGTAGCAGGATACCATTTCTGTCAACACTTGTGACAGACTATCTGGGAAGATAGACTAAACATCTGGTGTCACGCATCGGAGTCGTGCGTTGTTGGGAAACAACGAAATCAAAATTCTCCCAGGACTGGCAGT
Source organism: Amanita pallidorosea (assembly GCA_023014475.1). Lineage (NCBI taxonomy): Eukaryota > Fungi > Basidiomycota > Agaricomycetes > Agaricales > Amanitaceae > Amanita > Amanita pallidorosea. Next base: position 297,359 of record JAEBUS010000062.1, read on the forward strand.
CTTAAAACATGTTGTGGTTTTGTCCATACCACTACTAAAAAAAGACACGGTTTTGGGCCGCTTTATTGCGGATAACAGGGCCGATCCCCTGTAAAGGCTTCACGCACCCCCAATTGCCCGTTACATTATTGCATATATCATAATGACCGTTTTCGTCGGTCTTCTATATTTTATTATTTAATATTCGTATAAAGGTCGTGCTGAGGCGGACTTCCGTCGTACACACAGACTATTGTTGGCAGATGACTAGCACCCCAACTAGATTAGGACGTCTGAGGATGTCACTTACACAGATACATACACACACACATACATACATACATACTAGTTTGTACGCAGGGAATTTGAAGGAGCCCTGGTACGAGATTGGCATACAACATCCATCAATGAGTCGTTTGCGTTGCCGAACAAGTCCATGACGTATTGTTTCAAAAATAGCAACAGCCTGATAAGCACCTTTTTTCTCATGTATCATTCGGGAATAAAGAATAGGCTAATATATTTTCTATTTTAGAAACAAATCGAAATGTCTCAAGTTTACCGACATCGGTCCCCTCTTTTACCAAATCTCCATTATCGAGTATCTCGATAAGGCTATTGGCAAAACCGGATTTATCAACTCTGGCATCATCGCTCGGGTTTTGATTAACAATCAGAAATTGACTAAGCAGGATGTCTTGGACATCATCAGAAAGTTTGAAGAAGTGGATATGCTCAAATGTGACCCTTATGGGCGTCTCGCTCGGCGTCGTATATATGGCACATGCCTGTGCCAGCTATAATTGTATCAACGGCACCCCTGATGTCAACGATCAATATCCGCCGGTTCGGGCTTTCAATCGCCCAGCATCTCAGATTAATCTCGCATCGCGGCTGCACACTTTCAGCTTTATTTATGATTGTTACCTAACTGAGGAAGTTAGGAGCATTCATGATCCGCAGCCACATATTCTTGGCATCAAGTACATGTCTGACGATGGGAGATATATTCAGGAGAATATAGATCTCAGTCTTCTTGATTTGTTTGTCAAGGTTGCACATGAGGAAGAAGAAGATGGTGACGCCGAGATTGTCACGCGTCCACAACAGATCTCAGACATTCCTGGATTCCCACAGTATAGTGGCCCTCAGGGTCACTATAATTGCTACGATGGACGTCCCACGCCGCAGTACGAAACTCTAAAGAAATCCATTGATCTAACCCCGCATAAGGTTGATGAACCTTATGATCCAAAGGAGCTTTCCCACGCTCTAGCCAAGAAAAGGCTAGAAGGGAACACACGATCTGGATACATGACGGTTTCGTTTATCATAGCAAGGAAGACTATGATGTGGCTGTGCAAGCGTCGGAAATTCAGAAACAGGAGGCGGAAGCTCTAATTTGAGCTTAAATCGGATACTGGAGAAGGCTAAATATGAGCCTAAGGTAACCGATCTAAATCAGCTATTATCAAAAGCTGATGTCATTGTGACAGCGTACATATGCAGGGGTCGTGAGGACCCCAACAAAGGTTCAGAAAGAGGGAGTTACGTCACTCCCCGTACAATCACATTCGGCCCGGAAAGAGCCTATCGCCAGTTGCAGGAGAGAGACCGGAGCGGGAGCTCCAGAGGCATTCAGACCCGTCGTCCCGAGCGCGGACGAGATCCGGAAGTTTGGGAAGCTCAGTGCTTTCCGAGGACAGTGTCGACTACCAGTATAGTACCTAGTAGTCAATGTACTATCACACAGGCGGACCAAAATGGTCCAAATATGAATGTTTTGTCACAGTCCGATAAGATTGAAAATCAGACTAAAG